>JABUQX010147782.1:0-2500 GCA_015478945.1 Trachelipus rathkii
ATATATATATATATATATATATATATATATATATATATATATATATGGCTAAATAAAAAAAAATAATTAACAATGACACCAATTTTATAATTCATAACTGAACAGAAAGCGGCGAGCTTACCACATATCTTCCACATAATTAAAGAGCTATTGGCAAAAAAGCTAATGTTTGGAGCATGCGCCACCGAGTAAAATTGAGTCATTTTACGATCTCCAAGGTGGCTGCTTACTTAGCATGTTATATATTTCATTTTTACATAGAAAAAACTTGGATTTGTAAATTAAACTTAAGAAATGATATCAGTTGCATCAGGTTTGAAGCATTTTTTAAAATGTTAAATTCAAGTTTAAAAATGAGATTTAATTTATTCTAACGTTATAAAGAAATATAATTAAATTTAATTTATTAAAAATATAACATCATAAGCTGCATTTTGGTAAGAGGCGCTTACCTAGCATACCCTGAATGCCCTCCTCTGATATATATATATATATATATATATATATATATATATATATATATATATATATATATATATATATATATATATATATATATATATATATATATATATATATATATATATAAGGAAAGAAAAAGAAAGTTGCTAGTTATCATGAAACATAAAATAATACTTGCCTATCTTCAATCGCTGAGAATCGTCTTTGTGATATGACATTCAGTGTTGAACTGAAATATCACGGACTTTGAACATCTATCTTCTTATCAGATGTATAATCACCATCCGTAACCTGTGATTGGACGTAATGGATCAATCAGTACCTCATAATGCAGTAACGTAATTCATTATAAGGCATTGAAATAAGGGCTCAGTTGTGATATAACCTTTGATGAGTGAGCATGTTTAGTGTAAAGCAGATATTATATAGTAAAATGGCCGCCGTAATTAATAAGTTGTATGTGTTAAGATAATATGTAAACCGAGTTATATATATATATATATATATATATATATATATATATATATATACATATTTTATTATTATATATATATATATATATATATATATATATATATATATATATATATATATATATATATATATATATATATATATATATATATATATATATATATATATATATATATATATATATATATATATATATATATATATATATATATATATATATATATATATAGATATATATATGTATATATAAATATATATGTATATATATATATATATATATATATATATATATATATATATATATATATATATATATATATATATATATATATATATATATATATATATATATGTATATATATATATATATATATATATATATATATATATATATATATATATATATATATATATATATATATATATATATATATATATATATATATATATATATATATATATATATATATATATATAAATATATATATATATATATATATAAATAGTTATATTTATATAGCCGTATATATATATATATATATATATATATATATATATATATATATATATATAATTTTAGTTCTATATTTTTTATTTATTATATAAGGGGCAATGGTAAAAATGAATTTATTTCCTTTAATATAATTTAACTTAATATATATCAAATGCTAAAGAACGATCTTAATTTAATCGAACCCGGGCCACTTGCCATACAACACTGTTGCTCTATCAACTCAGCCACTAAAGATATGTTATGGGTTATGTGTTAGACAGTTAGGTTATATATATATATATATATATATATATATATATATATATATATATATATATATATATATATATATATATATATATATATATATATATATATAACAAATAAAATCACCAGTTACAGTGGCTACTCATAAACTTAACCCTTTAAGGACCAGTGGTCTAATTTTGTTCTATTTCAAATAAATGCATTTTAACCCAAAAATTGAAAGCGGAAAATCATTTTGACTATTTGGTATGATTTTATGCCGTTTCTCAAATATATATTTTCGAGCGAAGAAATTAAAAACGCTAACTTGTTTATTTCTATTTAGCAAAATTATAAATCACGTCAAGGTGTTTGAGTGGCGGGCCAATTCTAATTTTTCAGATAATATTTTATAGCATTTACAGGTAAGCTAAACATATGAGAAATTTACAAAATGTAAATAAGTGTGTATATAGTGTGTTTATAATGTTTATAATATAAATTCTTATTATGATTGACCTAGAAGTTATTATTTTTAAACAGTTCAAAAATAGGCCAATTGTCAACTTTGACATAAAAACGTATTTTTTCAGAAATGAATTTGTCACTGTTTTATGGGCATAAATCTCATTCCCACAGCAATATAGTTGAAGATAAATGATGCCATACCTAATAATGATCGTGAAAATACAAATGAAATTAATTTTCGTTAATGCTAAATTAATAATTAGATAAAATAACTAGGTTATTTCACTTATAAATTGGAAAATTCCATTTTAGGGTATAATTTTTATTGCATTTGACAATAAAAATTTATTAGAGCTG
>JABUQX010147782.1:10000-17675 GCA_015478945.1 Trachelipus rathkii
TTGACTATGATGACGCTTCGGCTTCTGCCATTAAGGTGGGAGCTGTAGTCGTTGACGGGATAAACAGGTTCATTCCTTCTTCGACCATCTTTCTCCTCATAATCCATGGTTCGATCGTGCCTGTTCTCTGGCCATTCAGGCTGGAGACAGCGCGTATCGGGATTGGAAAAATTCTCGTTCTCCTATCACTCACGCTCTAATTTTCATTCAGCTAGAAATCGTTGCAGGGATACTCTTCGACGAGCAAAGCAGGCTTTCATCAAACGAAAGTGCGCTAACCTCCTTGGTTCTCCTACTGACAAATCTTTCTGGCCTCTTGCCAAAAACATCTCCAACAACTTCTGTAAATCTGCCTTTCCTCCTCTTATTCGATCCTGATGGCTCTGTGCTAACTCTCCAACTGAAAAGGCTAAAATCTTCGGCCTCCTATTTTCCTCTAACTCAACCCTGGACGATTCGGGCATTCCTCCTCCTCCTCCACCTTCTCTCAGGTTTCTATGTCTTTGCCTGTGATTACATTTAATCAGGTCATGGGCTTCTGAGATCTATGAACGTTAGGAAGGCGGGGGCCCGGATGGCATCCCTCCCGAGTTTTGAGGAGTGTGCTTCGAGCTGGCCCCTCCTCGTTCCAGCCTATTCTCTATGTCTCAATACTAACACTTTCCCTCAGTGTTGGAAGCACGCACATGTCCAACCTATTCCGAAAAAAGGAAGCCGCTCTGATCCTTCTAACTATCGCCCTATAGCTCTCACCTGTATTCTATCTAAGATCTTTGAAACCCTTCTTAACTCTCACTTCTTAGACCATCTGGAATCTCATTCTCTTCTTTCCGATCGCCAGTACGGCTTTCGGCGTTCGAGGTCTACTGGTGACATCTTCCTATCTAACTGATTTATGGTTTCCGCCCTCAGGAACTACAGGGAGACTTGTGTGGTGCATATTCAAAGCATTTGACAGGGTATGGCATGCGTCACTGATCTCCAAGCTCCCCTCCTTTGGGTTTCCTCCTCCTCTTTGCTTACTTATGTCTAGCTTTCTTTCAAGTCGCTCAATATCGGCTGTGGTTGATGGGCAACTTCTTCTTCTTTTTCTGTTAATAGTGGTGTTCCTCAGGGTTCTGTCTTATCTCCTACTTTATTCTTACTTTTCATTAATGATCTTCTCACCTGCACATCTAACTCTATCACTCATATGCCGATGACTCGACCCTTCATTCTTCAACTCATTTCAATTCTGCTCCCTCTTTTACTTCTAGAATTGCCTCTCGTCTTAATCTTTCCGATTCTATTATCGCTGATCTGGATAGAATTTCCGATTGGGGTCGTCTCAACCTTGTGAAATTCAATTCTTTAAAAACTCAACTTCTACAAATCTCCCTCTCTAAAACACCTTCTAACTTTCCTATCTTTCGACGGTTCTCTCGTCTCTCCTGTTGACAATATAAACATCCTTGGCCTTAACATAAACAAAAAAATGTCTTGGAAACCTCATCACAACGGTTGCTAGGGTGGCCTCAAAGAAACTGGGAGTTCTGTTTAGACTGCGAGATTTCCTCTTCTCAGTTACTCCAGCTATACAAGGGTCTCATCCGCCCTTGTATGGAGTACTACTGTTCTCATATCTGGGGGGGCTCTGGTTTCACCCGGCTTTTGGACAGGGTCGAGTCAAAAGCCAAAAGGCTTATAAACTGTTCTGTACTTTCCAGTTCACTTGACCCTCTATCTTTGCGGCGCGATGTTGGTGCTTTATCTCTTTTCTATAGGTACCGCAGCGGCAGGTGTTCGAGGGAACTTACCACTCTCGTACCACCACCTTTACGACGCCCTCGTAGCACAAGGGGTGCTGTGACTGCGCACGAGTTTTGTGTTGATGGGGAGTAACTCCAGGCTAGTTCGTTTGCTGTGCTTCCTTCTTTCTTGCCCATCTGTTCTGTGGAATTCTCTTCCATCTCTGTGTTTCCTGCTAATTTAATCTCCCTCACTTTAAAGCCTGCGTCTGTGCTCATCTGCGTAATTTACGCTAGTGGATGAAATTTTAGCGTGCAACACCCCTCCCTGAATAGGGCTCTACCCGTGAGTGGTGGTGACAACTGTAAAAATATATATATATATATATATATATATATATATATATATATATATATATATATATATATATATATATATATATATATATATACTCTTTACTCTTTATATGACCTATATATATATATTTTGCAAAAGTAGGCGAGGCCTAATTAAGAAGTCTTCTATCTAGTATAGCGAATTAACGATACTACCAATTTTATTTAAACGTTAAAAAGAGGATAGAAAAATTAAACTGACCTTCCTTTTGATATATTATAGCTTGTTCCTTTAGTACGTGGAGAAATGAACCCATATGATGAGGGATGTACTCTAAAACTCTCTGCATCGCAAGAAAGAGTGGTGTTGCTTTTCAGAAGAGAGTAAACACTTCTAGGGGGCAGCTGCCCACCTTTTAATCCTGCCCTCTGACCATACGTAATATATATATATATATATATATATATATATATATATATATATATATATATATATATATATATATATATATATATATATATATATATATATATACTATATATATATATATATATATATATATATATCTATAATATATATATATATATATATATATATATATATATATATATATATATATATATATATATATATATATATAACTATATATATAATATATATATATATATATATATATATATATAAATATATATATATGTATATATATATATATATAAAAGCGCCGTGAAGAGTCATTCTTCTCGTGCTCAGCATATAGCCTCTCGAGGACTCAGTAATCAATTTCTCAAAATTGACTCCTGAACAAAAACTGGACTTTTGCCTACTATATATATATATATATATATATATATATATATATATATATATATATATATATATATATATATATATATATATATATATACTCTCTCTCTTTATATATATATAAGAGAGAGAGAGAGAGGAGAGAGAGAGAGAGAGAGAGAGAGAGAGAGAGAATTGCTATGACGATGTTGCTGAAAACAATTTGGACCACCTTGAGAAGGATAAACCTGCTGATGAGATCGAAGAAGTCTAGCTCAAGTTTCGCATGTTGAATAAGGGGATTTGTCGGGGCACACAAAGGGAAGACTCATCACCTTGCTTATTATCTCAGAAAAGAGTTCTCTCAGATATATTCCTGAGTGAACAGGTTATAGAGGTTATATTCTCCAAGATTTTATTTCGATAACAGACGGAATATTTCAAAGAAATTTTTACAATAAATTTTAGATTTTACAGTAAATGAGAGCAACTTATAATCAACTCGGTGAAATTTGCGTGTATAAATGTTGTACCTTGATAAGCATTATAAACACGAACCTGATCAAATTTTAGAAACAATTTTTCGTATCTTTATGGTGGCAAGAAAATAACGTCTTTTCTATAGTGAGGAACTTGAGGTCAATTTACTTTCTAAAGTTTTTAGTAGGAATTGTTGGAAGAAATAAAAAGTTTCCTTCATTTTAACGATGATGTCCATTCACCTAACAGAAATAACCCTAATCGAGACAAGTTCTTCAAAGTTGCTCCTTACTTTGAACATTTAAACCCTAAATTTTGCCGTATGCCGATTTCTCGTTGATGAAATGATCGCTCCTTTCAACGGAACATCCATTATCAAATAATTAAAACCTTGCAAACACAACAAATTGGGCTACAAAAGTCTTGTCTTATCTTATTTAATATTTCTAGAGATTTTTATGACTTTCATGTTTATGATAGAACACAAAGCAAATTGAAGGGAACCAGACCTGGACTCTTCATCCATATAGTTTTGCAGTTGACACAAACGATTCCTGTAAATTAAAATAATTTTTTATACTATGATAGCTTTAAAAGAGTCATCTAAACAAGTGGCTCATTTAGGAAGAAAAACAAATCTCTGCTCTTGGTATTGTGAGACAGAACATACTGAAAAGAATATCAAATGCTCTGCTCTCAGGTTACGTGGCCGTGCACCCCCCGGAGGGGGGTGCTGGCCCCCTAAAAATAGGAAATGACCGTAGAAGGATGAAATTTGGAGATTGCATAGAGGAGGAAGGATTAAAGAGGAGTCGGAGCTGGAGTCGGAGTTGGAGTACAGGGACCCCCCGGAGGGGGGGGTCCCGCCTGATAAAAGAAGAAATTAACAAAATGCATAAGAGAAGTGGAGAAAGAAGTCGGAGTCGGAGTCGGAGAAGGAAGGAGTAGAAGAAGGAATCTGAGTCAGAGGAGTCGGAGTTGGCATCGGCACCGGTGTTGGAGCCGGTGCAGTGCTGAGTTAATAAATATTCGTTTAGCCCATATTGGTGTCCTTATATATGTTTATATGGTAGTAGAACTTGAATATGAGGGTTACAAGTTCGTAAAGGGTGTCTGGGGACCCCCCGGAGGGCGCTCTTCAGAACAAAAGCACAGTGCGTGACAGAAGACTAAGGAAGGACGAAGGAGAAAAGGAAGAAAGGAGGAAGGATGAAGGAAGAAGTAGTCTCATATGTCGGAGCAAATGAGCCATAGCCTGCCTCGGCACCAGTGCTTGAGCCGGTGCGGTGCCTAGTTAGTAAACATTCGTTTAATAATGCAATATCATTACTGTTCACATGACTGATTCTGTTCTAACATGTACAGGTCGTCATTTGTATTGCATCTTACAAAGATAACCAGTTTTTTAAAGGTTGAAGACTGACATTTATGTTTTCAAATTTTATTTTCTTTTTATAAACGTCAACTAATATAATTTTTTTTTCTAGGTTGAAACATTCATATATTGTTTGTTATTTTTATTTTACAAGTTTCATTTTACATTTGCACTTTGTGTTTAATTTTTTTATTCTAATTTTTATTAATTTTTAAATTTTTATAATTTTTTTGATTTATTTTTAATTTTATTTATTTTTTTTTAAATTATTTTGTTGTTAAAACTTTTTTATTATTATTATTATTTTAATTTTACTCATTTAAATTTATTTTTCAAATCATTTTTTATTAGTTTTATTTTACATTTATACTTTGTGTTTAATTTTTTTTATTTATTTTTTAATTTTATTATTATTTTTTTATTTATTTTTGTTAAAAAAATTATTATGTTTTAAAACTTTTTTTATTTTTTTTAAGAAATATATATATATATATATATATATATATATATATATATATATATATATATATATATATATATATATATATATATATATATATATATATATGCTATATATATATATATATATATATATATATATATATATATATATATATATATATATATATATACTATATACTACTTATATATATATATATATATATATATATATATATATATATATATATATATATATATATATATATATATATATATATAAATATAAAAACGAATATATATATATATATACTATATATATATATATATATATATATATATATATATATATATATATATATATATATATATATTAAAAAGACCTGAGGGCAGACCTGAGGGCAGAGCATTTGATATTCTTTTCAGTATGTTCTGTCTCACAATACCAAGAGCATTGATTGGTCTTTCTTACTAAATGAGATGCTTGTCTAGATGACTCTTTTAAAGCTATCATAGTATAAAAAAAATTATTTTCATTTACAAGAATCGTTTGAGTCAACTGCAAAACTATATGGATGAAGAGTCCAGGTCTGGTTCCCTTCAATTTGCTTTGTGTTCTATCATAAACATGAAAGTCATAAAAAACTCTAGAAATATTAAATAAGATAAGACAAGACTTTTGTAGCCCAATTTGTTGTGTTTGCAAGGTTTTAATTATTTGATAATGGATGTTCCGTTGAAAGGAGCGATCATTTCATCAACGAGAAATCGGCATACGGCAAAATTTAGGGTTTAAATGTTCAAAGTAAGGAGCAACTTTGAAGAACTTGTCTCGATTAGGGTTATTTCTGTTAGGTGAATGGACATCATCGTTAAAATGAAGGAAACTTTTTATTTCTTCCAACAATTCCTACTAAAAACTTTAGAAAGTAAATTGACCTCAAGTTCCTCACTCCAGAAAAGACGTTATTTTCTTGCCACCATAAAGATACGAAAAATTATAACTAAAATTTGATCAGGTTCGTGTTTATAATGCTTATCAAGGTACAACATTTATACACACAAATTTCACCGAGTTGATTATAAGCCGCTCTCATTTACTGTAAAATCTAAAATATTTTTGTAAAAATTTCCTTGAAATATTCTGTCTGTTATCGAAATAAAATCTTGGAGAATATAACCTGTATAATCTGTCCATTCAGGAATATCTTTGAGAGAACTCTTTTCTGAGATAATAAGCAAGGTGATGAGTCTTCCCTTTGTGTGCCCCGACAAATCCTTATCCAACATGCGAAACTTGAGTAGACTTCTTCAGTAACAACTTCAGGTTTATCCACATTCTCAAGGTGTGAGGTCCAAATTGTTTTTAGCGACATCGTCATAGCTAATTCTCTTCTCTCTCTCTCTCTCTCTCTCTCTCTCTCTCTCTCTCTCTACTCTCTCTCTCTATATATATAATATATGTATATATATAATATATATATATATATATAACAATATATATATATATATATATATATATCTATATATATATATATATATATAGACAAAAGTCTATTTATATATATAATAATATATATATATTAATAATATATATATATATATATATATAATATATATATATATATATATATATATATATATATATGTATATAATAACAATATATATAACAACAACCAACAACCAGTATATGTATATATGTATGCTAACAACTATATCTCTCTCATATATATATATATAATATATATATATAACTTTATTGTTATATGTAAATATAGCTAAAGATTCCGGTTATATATATATATATATATATATATATATATATATATATATATATATATATATATATATAACTATAACTATATATAATAATAATAATATGTTATATATATAATAACATGAAATATATATAGGCAAAAGTCAGTTTTTATATATATATATATATATATATATATATAATATATAATATAACAATAACAATAATATATAATAATATATATATATATATATATATATATATAACATATATATATATATATATACTATATATATATATATTAATAATATAATAATAATATATATATATATATATATATATATATATAACTAACTATGCTATATATATGTAATATAATAATAATATATATATATATATATATATATATATATATTAATCACAAGGTTAAAATAAAATAAAAGCATAGATTTACTGTGTATAATTAACAAAACTTATCCTAACCTGGACTTTGACGCCAGTGGCAAGTTCCCATAAGTCGACTTTCGAAAAATCAGTAAGGTTATGATTAGTTTGGTTAATTTGATTAAATTGACTTATACAACTTGTGCATTTATTTTAATCATGTAATTTTCAGAGATTTAATATATTAAAAACATAAATTAATTTTGAAATATTTGCGAGAAAATAATCAACTACAAAACAAAATTCTTCTAAATTCGTGCAATTTGAAGAAAAAAGAAAAAAAAGTAGGTTTTGAAAACATTTAGTGCCGCTTCACACCAAAGTAATTTTTGTC
>JABUQX010147783.1:7500-10000 GCA_015478945.1 Trachelipus rathkii
TATATATATATATATATATATATATATATATATATATATATATATATGTATGTTATATATATATATATATATATATATAAATATATTTTTATATAAGAGATATATATATATATATATATATATATATATATATATATATATATATATATAGAAATTCAGAAAAAAACCAGTAATTGGGATGCAGATACGTATAGCCATAGTATATATATATATATAAATATGTATATACGAAAAAAAAAAATATGTTTATAAATTTTTCCTCTGGCAAAACTAATAAAAAGTAATAATCTAATAATAATAATAATAAAGCTAGATAAAAGCAATAAAACGTTATAACCCCAATTAAAAAAGCATGACAAGAAAAAATTTATTAAGAGACCTAATTAAAATTCACGAGCTTTCGATGTCATAACCAGACATCCTTATTCAAGTGAAGTAAGGGAGAAAGTAAAAGAAAAAGTGAAACCAAATACTAGAGAGAAACAAATCTGGCAACATGTCGAAAATCAATTAAAAGTAGTTAAAAGTGCCTTTTTAAATGAATAAATGTCTTTTAATATATTATTTGTCATAGAATCTAAACAAAATGTTACCTTGTTACTATTCATGTTTGATATTATTGATAATAAATGACTCTAATAATTTCTTTTGTAGTTGTCTTTAATGGAAGTAATTAGAGAAAAGTCATTTATATTTATGAAATGATCTTCCATTCTTCTATGATTTGTGAGAGCCGAATTCTGGTCATCTATTTTAAGACTATAAGAATGCTGATATTTTCTTCTATTTAAGCCTGTTGTCTCTCCTACATATTTTTATTTGCTGCAGTTCCCACATTTTATCTTATATATCCCATATTCTCATTTTTCTCTCTCAAAATCGGTTTCAGAATTATTTTCAAAGTACAAGGAAGAGTTTGGACTAGATTTATATTTTTTGGAATATATTTTTTTATAATATTATCACCTTTCAGATTACCCGGATATACCAACAAATTTTTCATATTGAAAGGTTCCTTTTTTTTAAAGCCATAAAATTTTCTTTTAGATTCCTCTAAACTATTCGATAATCGAAATACTTATTTAAACTTATCTCATTATCTAGGAAATGAGAACTGCATATTTTTAATGCATGAAAGAATTGCCCAATAGCAATTCTTTTCTTAACATATGAGTGTGCCAAAAACCAATAAACGTACGAGTTTACATGGGTATCTTTACGGAATACATTAAATTCTAGGCAACAAGTAATTGAAACCATTACTAACACATCTAGGAAAGATAAGTGGTTGTTTTGCAGTTTATCAACAGTGAATTTAATAGTAGGAACAAAGTTATTTATTAAATCAAGAAAATGTTCAGGGGTTATATTTATGTCCCAAGCAGCGAAAATGTCATCAACATATCGCAACCAGGTTATGTTGAAATTATTAAGAACTTGTTTTAAATATTTTCTTTCGAACAGTTCCATGAAAATATTGCTAAGTACGAGGGATAATGGGGGAAACCATACTTAAACCCCAGGTTTGCTTAAAATAACTTCAATTAAACTTAAAATACGGTTTGAGTATGGGTTCCCCATTATCCCCCGTACTTAGCAATATTTTCATGGAACTGTTCGAAAGAAATTATTTAATAATTTCAACATAACCTGGTTGCTATATGTTAATGACGTTTTCGCTAGTTGGGAAATAGTAATAGTACGACATATTACATAACAAATAAAGTATTTTGAAATTTAAACCATCTATCTTTTTCTATAAGGCTACCGAATGTTTTTTTAAATGCATGACCAGAATGTCAAATCTCAATCCGATAATTCATTCCCCACCAATGTAGATAGATTATATTTTACGCATTCTATGTTAGGTATAATAGGTCTTAAAGGAATTTCCTGTTTATGCAATTTCGGTAATCCATTAAAGTAAGACAATTTTGGCATAAAAGACTTGAATAAATTAATTTTTTCCGGAGAGTCTTTTAAGATCTTTTAAGTATTTATTAAAATTAGTCAGGAAATTTTTAAGAGGATTGTTACTTAGTTTCAAATAAGCATTTCGATCATCGAGTTCCTTTAAGGGCTAATATATCTAATATAGAATGCGTAACATATAAACTATCTACATGGGTGGCAAATAAATTTTCGATTTTAGTTGGAAATATTTCTGGTCATCATTTAAAAAATTCGGTATTTATAAAAAGATAAATAACGGCCTATCTTTCCTAAATAAGTTAGTAATGATTTCAGATACTGGCGGCCAAATATATAATATATTCCGAAAAGATACCCATGTAAACTCTTACATTCATTGGTTTTCGGCGACTCCTCATATGTTAAGAAAGGAATTGTTATTGGGCAATTCTTGCGTGCTTTAAAAATATGCAGTCCTCATTTCCTAGATAATGAGATAAGTTATATAAAAAAGAATTTTTCTTCCTTAAAATATCCTGACTATATAATCAAAAAAGCATTAAAGGAGGCTAAAAGAAAATTTTATGGC
>JABUQX010147783.1:15000-16171 GCA_015478945.1 Trachelipus rathkii
TATTATACTGCTATAAATACTGATTTTTAAGTTTAGTAAGTCCCAAACAACCAACCAATTTATGTATAATTTAGGTATAAATAGTGCTCGGATTTAATCTTGTTCATTCATTCTTATGGTTCATCCAGTATGTATAAGGTAGAGGTTAATCTTAGATTAATTTTTTTGCAGTAATTTTGTAATTTTTTTAAAATTTTTTGTCTATTTTATATATTTTTTCATTTTCTATATATCATTTTATACTTTAGATATAACTCAAAATTTTGAGTAGATTATTGTTTTTATGACTTGATATTTACTGAGAATGATGATGCGCTTAGCCAGCGCGAACGTTCTTAATATTTCATGGCACTTCCAGTGTTTGTTTTCTTTACATAATATATATATATATATATATTTTATATATATATACTTAATCAAAAAAAATTTAAAATTTTTATATAATGAAAAGTAGATACAAAACAAAACCTAAACTATGTTCTTTGATACACTTTGTGCATATATAAATTGATAGCTTGGCAATGTAATAAGTTCATTTAGGGAGTAGCAAAACCAAAATTAGATCTTTTTCACAATTTAATAACAAAACAATTTGAATTTTAAATATAGTATTAGATAGTATCTTATTTGTATGACATTTGGTCTATAAGAAGAAGAATAGATATCTGAGACAGCTCACCATTATGAAGTTCTCTTCTTCGGTATATTTAGTAAGGACACAGGCCAGCAACCCATCCTTACTTTTTTTTGGCTGGAAGAACTCCTTCGACCAGTTACCCATGCAGCTAGAAAACACAGATCTGCAGAGCTAAGGGAGAACGAGTTTCGATGCCAATGAAAGATGTTAGTCTCACCCTGCGGTGAAACCTACCTGAGGTACAACTCATGAACTACACATCAACCATTTTTGGGAGTTCTGTGGATCAAGAGTTTCAAATAGAAGAAGAAAGTTGGTCCAACAGACAGTTAGAAAGTCTCATAAGGGAAGGTAATATAGGGAGATACAGATATATAGTGGTATATATATATATATATAAGAGTGGAGAGATATAGTGAGGCAGAGAGCAGAGTATAGAATATATAGATATTGAAGTGGCGAAAATGTGAAAAGCGTTTCAATGATAGCCGCGAAAACGGTTAAACACCCAAATTCTTGATAGCGAACAAGTAC
>JABUQX010147784.1:7500-13022 GCA_015478945.1 Trachelipus rathkii
AATAATAATAAAATCCCAGCTGAAAACCGACATAAAGGAGCTATGATGAAAAAAAAGGCAACTAAATTTAAACCTTATTCACTTTTGTTTTAAGATCTAAATTACATATTAATTTTCTCCCTTTGGCAAACTGGGTTTAAAGGCAATGATGAAAAAAGCCTAAGTAAATTAGCCCGTATTTAGTCGTGCGGTAAGGCCTATTATTGAGTAACATGTTTTCTCTTCTATTGAATGCAATTGATCTCTGTCCTTGTATTGCATATTCGACTATATTTACTAATAGAATAAGGGCTATTTTTCTTTTAGAAGCGGAATTTTTCGTGTTCTACATGCTGTCATCATATAAATTTAAATATATTATTTTCATCAGACCAAAGTATACATGCTGTAATTATTTGTTTACTTAACATAGGTACGCATTCATTGCATGCTTTGCATTCATGGAGAAAACGCCACTGATATATATATATATATATATATATATATATATATATATATATATATATATATATATATTTTATTATATATATATGCCATATACCATATATATACTGTGCAAGTGTTTTGGTACATTAAATTGGAACTTTCACTTTAAACCAGGAGACCTGTTCTTTCCAGCAATGAGTGGGCGGCAGACCAAAAGAAAGAAAATTAGAACTACGAAGAAGAATGTTGAATTATCAAAATATGTTGTCCAGATTGGGTAAAGGTGTAAAAAGAATAAACCATTGATTAAATTTAAGAGAAGAAAGTACCAACATTCTTATAATTTAACATTTGAAAATGAAAACTCATCGTTAATTGTCCATAAGAAAAATGAAAATCACTACATAAAAATTAACAATGCGTCTATTTTTGGCCTTCAGTATGCAACGGTAATCTCGGTAAGGAAAGAAAATCGTTTAAATAATTGATTATATAGGCAATTTGAACCTTATGTTGATAAAGGAGTATTTAAAAACGATAAATGGCAAATAATATTTTAAAGAAAAATTCCTTTTTAAAAAGTTCATTATCGATCATCTTTAGTTGGCCGTCGCGATAGAACTGAAATGGTAGTTCTTATTTATCATCTTTTTATCTCGTCTGTAACTATTCTGTTTAAACTCGTTATTTTATTTATTATTTCAATGTCTTCAATTTTAATTGTTGTTTTAAAGTAAATTAAAAGGAAGTTATATATATATATATATATATATATATATATATATATATATATATATATATATATATATATATATATATATATATATATATATATATATTTATATATATAATATATATATATATATATATATATATATATATATATATGAGTTCGAGTCCTAATCCAAAAATATTCTGCCAAGTACAAATCAAAGTTCTTGCTAACCCCATTATAGTTAATTAAAGTATAGTAAATTTTTGTATGTATTATGTAATATTCTAAAAAAGAATTAATATTAACATTTTCTTTTAATCCTTTCATGACGGTGTTTAAACTCCCCCCCCCACCTCCCATAGTGGATTTCAAACCCATGCTTTAGAATTTGCATCCACATTGTCAAACCATCTCGGTTCGGTCATAAATTCGCCGCCTTTTTCTTCCTGCTTGAAGCGCGAGATCACTCAAGCGTGCCGAAAATAGGGGTGAGGAAAGGAGGGGTCAAACTCTGTGATTTAATTAGCTTTTTTATCGTTGTTTTTATCGCTTAACCTCAATTCTTTCCAAAGTTTTTGAATCTCTTGTTAACAGAAAAATTTGGAAATCTCTTAATTCTTTCGATCATATCACACACATACATATATACATACACACATACACGCTTACACGCACACAAACACACACACATATAATATATATATATATATATATATATATATATATATATATATATATATATATATATATATATATATATATATATATATATATATATAAATTGTATATATATATATAGTTTGGATATAGCGACACATCGGATCATATGAAGAGAGACCTCTTCGCTTGGCTACTAAGGGCATGGAACCCCTTATGTCAATTTGTTTGCTTCCCATGAACTGTAGAAATGTGGATAATATTTCTGGCTATTTTTCCACCTTAATTCGCCCAGGCATGCTGTTCAGTATAATATATATATATATATATATATATATATATATATATATATATATATATATATATATATATATATATATATATATATATATATATATATATATATATATATATATATATATAGAACTCTTTCTCTCATATATATATATATATATATATATATATATGAGCGCTCCTAGCGGATGTTACATAAAAGACATGATATCGAAAATCGCCGAACGCTACCCCTGCAGTGTCACGTGTTAGCTAAAACTCCAATAGAAGGAGCGCAAAAGTTTGCCAAAAGCTGCTTTCTATGCTCCAGAAAATATTTTATTTTTTTTATTTTTTTTTTTTAAGGGGCTCAGCCGACGGTGGGACAGAGGGGATGACAGAAGTCCCCCCGTCGTCTACGCTACGCGGCCGAAGACCCTGACTCTCTCTATCTTTGCGATTTAATCTTGGGTATTCCCTTTGTTAAAAAAAAAAAAAAAAAGGTTTTATTACTCATTTAAAATTTCTTAGAAAAAAAATCGATTACATCGTTCGTTCGATATATATCGGTTAACATCCTTTTAAAGGACAAGTTCCTATATATATATATATATATATATATATATATATATATATATATATATATATATATATATATATATATATATATATATATATATATATATATATATATATATATTTTTTTTTTAAAAAAAAATTAACATATATATATAGAACGAACTATATAATCTATTTTTTCGATTATTTCAAGGCAATAGTGCGTCGAGTTTCGTAAAGTTTTTTTCGCTAAAGGGAGTTTTCAGATTGAAACGTAAGATGGAAAAGAATCAGGGTCTCGGCCTCAGCAGGGGACGACAGGGGAAGTGCGTCCCACCACAAAAGCAAGCTGAAACCTTAAAAAAAAAAAAATTTAAAAATTAACATATAAAATTAACATGATAAAAAAAGCAACTTGTGGTAACTCTAGCGCTCCTTCTATTGGAGTTTTAGCTAACACGTGACACTGCAGGGTTGCACGAGTAGCGTTCGGCGATTTTCGATATCATGTCTTTTTATGTAACTTCCTTTTAAAGGAATTTATTAATTCTTATATATATAACTATATATATATATATATATATATATATATATATATATATATATATATATATATATATATATATATATATATATATATATATATATATATATATATATATATATGTAGGTATAAACGACATAATATATATATATTTTAATACATGTGATATATATATAAATAAATATATATATATATATATATATATATATATATATATATATAACCATATATATATATCATTATATTTATACTCATATATATATACGTATATATATATATATGTATATCATGTCTTTTATCCATGTCCATATCCATATCGCTATCGATTGCATGAATCCGAACACATTTGACAAAAATCAAAATAAAACTATGTTGGAATAACCTGTATTGTAATAAAAGAGCTTCACACCTTTAAAAATATTAAAAAAAGGTTTAAATCTATGCTATCTAACGTAACTTAAAATAACCTTACTTAACGTAACATAACCTTACTTAACCTAACCAAACTTTATTATATAATTTATTTCCTCCATCTTCAATAAACAACAAACAACAAGTTATATAAATATATAGGAAAATAGTTCAAATTCTTGTCACTACGCGCGCGCCGTTCTACATTTTGCTCGATAGCTTAACTATGGAAAAAATGAATTCAGCTTCTTGGACATGATATATATATTTTTATATAAAAAATATAAATATATATATATATATATATATATATATATATATATATATATATATATATATATATATATATATATATATATATCTTTATATATATATATATATATATTCATTTGAACTTTTTTTGTTTTTAATATATTGCTACTATATGATACCAACAATGAATTTCAGTGGTAACGGACATAAAATATAGGACCAGTTACGTTTTACGGATCCGTAACTTTTAATTTTTTTTTAACTAAAGGAATGCCCAAGTAAACCGCAAATATGGCAGGAGTCGGTCTCTCGGCCTTCCAGGGAACGACAGGGTAGGACTTTCCCCCCTCCGGAACCCCCCCCCTTTGGTATTTGGGTGTCTCGGGGGTTCCTCCGCCCCCCTACGGGGTATGAAAAACGTCCCCCCCTCTGTCCCCCGTCGGCTCGAGCCCCTATTTTTTTCCATATATTGTAGCCGCTTTATACGCTGATTAAATAACAATTGAATTTTTCTGAGTGTTTCGTACTTTTTCGAGATATTTAATTTATGAAAAAAAAAATGTTTTTAATTTTTGTTATAACTTTATACGCTCCAAATATGTAATTGGTGTTTCTGTAAGTGTCGTACTTTTGAGATATTTAATTTATGAGAAAAAAATGTTGTTTTTTTTCATTTTTGTAATAAACTTTATACGCTGATTCCAAATATATATTTGGCTTTCTGTAAGTTTTTAGTTTTTGAGATATTTAATTTATGAATTTTTTTTTTTTTTATATTTTGTAATAAGCTTTATATGCGGATTCAAAATATGTAATTGAAGTGTCGTATTTTTCGAGATATTTCATTTTTAAAACAATATTTAACATAAATTTTAAAAATTATTTAAAAATACTTCGAACTTTTGAATCATGTCCGTTACCACTGAAAATCATTGTTGGTATCATATAGTAGCAATATATTTAAAAAAAAAAACAAAAAAAAAATTCAAAACTAACAATTGAATAAAACAGAAAAGGGCCTATATATATATATATATATATATATATATATATATATATATATATATATATATATATATATATATATATATATATATATATATATATATATATATATATATAATATATATATATATATATATATATCAAAGAAAAGTTGAATATCTCACATATCCTATAATTTTCATATATAATTTAATAACATAATTCACACTATACTAATTTACGTAATTGATAAAATTTCTGAGAACTTCTTTTGACTTTATTAAATTTAAAAAAATTGATATAAAAAATGCTGCTCTAAATTGTATAATTTATTCTTAAAAGAAATCCCGTTGTAATAGAAGGCCTTAAATTTTATTGGCTTTAGAAAATTACTCGCAGTCAATGTAATTTGACTAAATTATTTTGGCATAGTAACTGAAAAGGTGGGAAGCTGCTAATCATAGAACAGATGTGCTTTGTCACTAGGTCATTTAGTTCTTACTTAAAGTCGGTTTACAGGGCGTGAACCACGACCATAAGCCCCGCTAGAGTGTTTAAGTTAGTGGTCCTCACGAAAGTGTGGAATCTTGAAGGGTTTACGCTACTTGACTTGGTTTGCTTATCATATATGTATATATATATATATATATATATATATATATATATATTAATATATATATATGCTATATATATATATATATA
>JABUQX010147785.1:15000-17500 GCA_015478945.1 Trachelipus rathkii
TGCTCGCGAAGTGAATATAAACCCATGTTAACAAATCTCGTTTATTCCCAAATGGGTTTCCTCGATATTTCTAAAGTTAAATATCGATTTGAGGTCAGAAAGATTAAAAGAATTTATCATATATATATATATATGTATAATAATAATAATGTAATATATAATAATAATAATAATAATATATATAATAACTAATATATATATATATATATATATTTATGTAATAATAATAATATGTATATATATATATATATATATGTATATATATATATACTTCTTTTATTTTTCTAAATATATCAGAAAACAATATTAATATGTATAAATGTTTAATAATAATAATATAATAATAATATAATAATAATAATAATATATATATAATATATATATATATATCTATAATAATATATATATATAATAATAATAATATGTAATAATAATAATAATAATATATAATATATATATAATATATATAATAATAATATATGTAATAATAATATAATAATAATATATAATATATATATAGATATATATATATGGATAATATATATAGTAATAATATAGTTAATATATATGTAATATATATAGCAATAATAGCAATAATATATATATATATATATATATATACTAAATATATATATATATATAATATATATATATATATATATAGATATATATATATATATATATATATATATATATATATATATATAATAATAATATATATAATAATAATAATAATAATATATATATATATAATAATAATAATAATAATATATAATATAGACCATACGTATTCAAACATGACATAATAATAATATATATATATATATATATATATATATATATATATATATATATATAATAATATATATACATATATATTAATTTATAATAACCTTCTATTATGTGTTTCAGATTCATGCTCTCGATATTAAAAACACACATTTACACATAAATAAAAAAATAAATTATATAATTTATATATATATATATATAATATATATATATATATATATATATATATATATATATATATATATATATATATATATATATATATATATATATATATATATATATATATATATATATATATATATATATATATATATATATATATATATATATATATATATATGACAACCATACGGCACCGCTCGCGCGCAGCGCGCATTTGAAGCGAGCGCTTCAGCGAGCGGTCTGCAATGCATTAAGGCAACCTGCTATGCATCTACCCTATGGTATTGTTTAGTTTAAATAAAACATGTAAGTAAATATATACGTAATTATCCGAAATATTTCATTTATGAAAAAAATATTATATGGATGTAGCAAAGTCCAATTTTTTTTACATATTTACGTTTTCGAACAAAATATATTTATACACCCACTTTGAATTTTCAATTTAGACTTTTCAGATTTTTTAGCCTTAGGCTTTCTGCAATATAGGTAAACTTTGCATATAGCCAAAATGTACAATATTTTAATACTTTTCAAAAATAATAATTTGGATAACTTATATGTAATCACTATTTAATTCATTATATAAAAGTTTTATTGTATTTTTAAGACGTATTTATATTTTTTTCTTTATAATTTTAAATTTTAAATTTTTAACAAATAGTTCTTTCATAATTTTTTTTATGCGTTAAAAATTACCCTCAAACATAATTTCTTTCCCTATCTCACATTTTCGTTAAATTTTTTTCTCCCGATATGATCTTTTTTCCGTTTTTTAAAAAATTATTTAAAATATTTTGAACTTTTGAATCATGTTCGTTACCACTTAAATTCATTGTTAGTATCATATACAAGCAATATATTAGAAACAAGCCAAAAAAAACAAAACTAACGGAGGCGTAAAATAGCAGGTTATATATATATATATATATATATATATATATATATATATATATATATATATATATATATATATATATATATATATATATATATATATATATATATATATATATATATATATATATATATATATATATATATATATATATATATACATGTATGTATATATATATATATATATGTATATATATATATATATATATATATATATATATTTATTTAATAATAATAATAACTATATATAAAAAATATGTATATATAAATATAGATATATATAAATATTTATATATATAATAATATATATATATATATATATATATATATATATATATATATATATATATATATATATATATATATATATATATATATATATATATATATATATATATATATATATATATTTGTAGATATTACCAAGTTTCAGCTTAATAAAACAAATAATAATAAAAAAAATTAAAAATAGAAGCTATTATTTTTAGAACCTCCAAATATCTCTTATTACAAATATAACTTAAGACATTGTGGTCTATATTTTATACTAAAATAGTTAATGAAAAATTTTTGACTTTATTTAAATAAAAAAATAAATAAAAAGAAAAATTATATATAAATCTATTTTTTTTAAAAATATAAGAAT
>JABUQX010147786.1:0-2500 GCA_015478945.1 Trachelipus rathkii
TGTCAGTGAGGGAGTTTAGGAATGGGATTATCAGATCATTATGTTGTTATGTAAAATTAAGTTAGTTGGGGCTTGAATGGAGAGGAAGGTGATACGGAAGTAAGTGTGCAAAATTAAGAGTGAGAAGTTAAGTGAACAAGCTAATAAGATAATAAGCTGTAAGATAATAAGCTGTAAGAGTGCTCGCCAGTAAATAAGTTGAATGTGAACAAGTTGAAACTGAACAAATGTGGGAGCAAATGAAGGAAGTAATTGTTAGCAGTGCAAAAGAAGTATATGGATGTGCTAAAGTAGGAAGTAAGAATGTTAACAGTGAGTGGTGGAATGAAGAGTTGATGCAAGCGGTTAAGAGTAAAAAAGAAGATGCTTGGAATTATATAAGGAGGAAACAAGAAATTCTAAAAGGTGCATACGTAGGAGAAAAGAAGAGGTAAATGAACATTTTGAAAAGAGGATGAATGGGGACTTACAAGGGAATAGGAAGCTCTTCTGGAAGGAAGCGCGAAATGAGAATAAAGGGAATCTACTTAGAATAATGAATAGGGATGGTGCTTTTGTAACTGATGAAATGGATGTGAGGGGAGTGTGGAAAGAACACTTCGAGAATCTGCATAATATTGGCAGTAATGAAGAGGTGATAGTGAATGTGTGTGGGTTTGATGGTGCAAGAAGGAATTTGTATTTTGGGGATGAGGTTATTAGGAAGGAGGAGGTAGTGGGTTGAGTGAGAAAGTAAAAGAATGGTTAATCTGCAGGTATAGATCAAATTACTGGTGAAATGATCAAGAACGGAGGAGAGATTGTGATTGATTTTATTTGAAAGTTGTGTAATAAAGCGTTTATGGAGGGTATAGTTCCAAGGAATTGGAGGAAAGCAGTAATAGTACCCTTATATAAGGGTAAAGGAGATAAGGGGAACTGTAGAAATTATAGGCAAATATGTTTATTGAGTGTTGTAGGGAAGATATATGCTGGTATTTTGGTCGAAAGAGTGTGTCGAGTGACTGAAGGACTGACTGTTGAAGAGCAAGGTGCATTTAGGAGTAGTAGAGGATGTGTGGAACAGATCTTTACATTGAAACAAATGATGGAGAAAATAAGGGAGAAGAAGAATAAATTGTATTTAGGTTTTATGGATTTGCAACAGGCGTATGATTGTGTTAATTGGAAGCTCTTTGGCAGGTGTTAGTGATATATGGCGTTGGTGGTAGGCTTCTGAATGGAATTAAAAGTATGTATGAGGATAGTGAGGCATGTGTAAGAATGAATTGTGTTAAAGGTGATTGGTTTAGTGTTAATAGCGGAGTGAGAAAGGGTTGTGTTATGTCACCTTGGTTATTCAATTTGTATATGGATGGGGTTATGAAAGAATTAGAGTTGTGGTGGCAGGAAATGGTGTTAGAATGATGAAGAATGGAGATGAGTGGAGGAGGGTTCCCTACCTATTATATGCGGATGATTTGGTTCTTTGTGGCGAATCTGAAGAGAGTTTGAGAGGAATGGTAGAGAGATTTGGCAGGGTGTGTAAAACTAGGGGTTTGAAAGTAAACGTAGATAAGAGTAAGGTTATGGTTGTGAGTAAGGACAGTACTCAGTGTGAAGTTATGTTAGATGGTAAGCAGCTGGAACAAGTGTCAGAGTTTAAATATTTAGATTATATGTTGGATGAGAATTGAATGGATGATGCAGAGTGTAGTAGGAAAGTTGTGAAGGGTTGGAAGGTGGATGGTGCAATTAAATCGTTGGTGAATGTAAAAGGACAGAGTCATGAGTGCGCTAGGGTCTTGCATGATGGTATGTTGTTACCTGTATTATTGTATAGTATTGAGACTATGATCTGGAATAAGTAGTATAGATCTAAAGTTCAATGTGTTCAGATGGACAATCTTAGGGGCGTACTAGGTGTGAGAAGAATTGATAAAATGAGGAATGAAAGTATTAGAGAGTTGTGTGGTGTGAAGAAAGTGGTAAACGAGAGAATAAATGAAAGTATGTTGAGATGGTTTGGTCATGTGGAAAGGATAAATGATAGTCGGTTGGTTAAGCGGATGTATAGTGGTGAGTGTGTTGGGAACCGATCGGCTGGGAGACCGAAGAAAAAGAGGATTGAGTCAGTAAAGGAATATCTGCAGGAGAGAAATGTGAGTTTGGCAGAGGCAAGAAGAAAGGTGCATGGCCCACCTGGGCCAGGGCATGAACCCTACACTTGATGACTTATTATAGTGAGGATCCGTCACGGTCCCGTGAAGCTCTAGGGTGGATTTTCTGACTGCGACGAGTTCTTACTAACTAATGGTACAGAGGGGGCGGTAAGGCTGGGCTTTCTTTACGACTTTTGTCATATTCTTCTACTGCTTTTCTTTTCCGATGCATGTACGCACCTTACCTCCAGTCTTTGGGAGAAAAGGTAGATGAATAAGAAGAGATATTGAATCTTTATTAAACTATTGAACAATAAAAAATTTTACCTTTGCAAAGTTGGTAAAACTAAGAAATACAT
>JABUQX010147786.1:7500-10000 GCA_015478945.1 Trachelipus rathkii
TTTAACAACGGGCGCCTGACTGTGACGTTTACTTGACGTAGAAGTGCGCAAACGGACTCTGGAAACGATGCATGTGCGCCTGTGTGCCCGTCCGGGCTGCAGTCGGGCTTCTGGAAACGCAGCTAATATATTTATTTAAGTGAAAATACGTTGAACTTTATGTTAATGTCTGGTTTTAGGTGTTTTATGTAATAAGTCTCGGCTATTTTCAGTTTTTGCGCTTCGCATGAGGAGTGTAAAATTTTGAATGACTTTGAAATATCATTTACTGTTGTTTTGTTATGTTCAGTGAACAAATGTTCATATATTTTACCAGGTTTAAAGCAGTTCTGGAATGCCCTATCTGTTAATCTTTTAGTCGTGTACCCAATATACGTCGATGTACAGTCAGACTCGGGACATTCGAATTGGTACACGACATGTTAATTAAGTGAAAGGGTATCCTTAGTAGAGAAGCAGGAAGAAAGTTTTTTTGTTTTGTGGTATAGTTTAACTGTGATTTTTGTGTTACTTGTAGATTTAGTGTGGGTGTTAATAATACCGCGTAGGCATTTTTCCTCTTTATCGAAGTTTTTTGCATTTAAAGTTTTAAAATAAAATTTAATGTTTTCAGAGATATTATTCGTATTGTCCTGTTTTTTATATAGAGTTTGCTGATGGTTTTGTTTATTATTTTTTCATTTAAATTTAAAGGGTGGTTACAGTTGATTTTTCAGTTAAACTACACCATAAAACAAGAAAACTTTCTTCCTGCTTCTCCACTAGTTAATCACCATGTCGTGTACCAATTTCCATGCCCCAAGTCTGACTGTACGTCGACGTATATTGGTTACACGACTAATAGAATAACAGATAGGGAATACCAGAACCGCTTTAAGCCTGGTAAAATATACGAACATTTATTTATTCACTGAACATAACAAAACAACTATACCTGATATTTCAAAGTCCTTCAAAATTTTACTCTCCTCATGCGAAGCTTTAAAACTGAAAAAAGATGAGGCTTATTGCATAAAACAACTAAAACTAGACATTAACATAAAGTTCAACGTATTTTCACTTAAATTAAATAAAATATGAAATGCTAAAATCTAAAACCTAATTTTTAATTTTAATATTTTAAATCTTGTGTTAAATAATTCATTCAAAAAAATTTTTTTTTCAGAAGATAAACACCACCGCTCACGGGCAGAGCCCTAATCTAGAAGGAGGTGTACTCAATTAACGTCCGAGCAGGACGGAGCCAAGCCCAAGGAGAGAATAGCTCACATTCTCCCGCCCGACCAGTTGAGAACCTGGAACCCTGGCTTAGTTTGGCGAGTGCTTTACTACTGAGAGCTAAACACTATATTTCAAACACAAATTCACTATATTTCACTATCAATCACTACTACTTTTATTATTATTACTATTTTTATTATTATTATTATTATTATTATTATTATTATTATTATTATTATTATTATTATTATTATTATTATTATTATTATTATTATTATTATGCTACTATTATTTAATATTATTATTTAAATGCTCTACACTATATTTCATCACTACTATTCACTATATTAAATATTATTATTATCACTTCACCACTATCACTATTTTTATAACATCACTATTCACGAAAAATTAATGAGAAGGAGGATTTTCAGACCCTTGCTTCCCGTGGAAGAGAATTTGTTAAATTTTCTTCTTATGACTCGACGATTGTCTTGAGAAACGCAGCTTTACCTTCTATTCTACAATATAGTATTTTAAATTTCTTCTTTATAATTTTATTTTTGTATATTTAATAATTAATTTTCCAAAATAGCCAAAAGAAATGTTTTTAAATTTTGCAGCTCCTCGAACCCAGATTACAAATTAAATAAATTAAATGAACAAAATTTTACATTTTTAAAATCCAAAATCGTAATTATTTTTTTTTTCCATTTAAGTTGACAGTCACTTTGAATCAAGACTCCTCTCTCTCTCTCTCTCTCTCTCTCTCTCTCTCTCTCTCTCTCTCTCTCTCTCTCTCTCTCTCTCTCTCTCTCTCTCTCTCTCTCTCTCTCTCTCTCTCTCTCTCTCTCTCTCTCTCTCTCTCTCCCTAAATTTTTCAGCAGCAGACTTCTCAACCACTTCATTCTTCAATAAATCATCTCCAACTATCCTTCCTCACTCCAAACTCTCTCTCTTCTGGTCCTCCTGCATTTCGCCTCCCCTCCGGTTTCCACTGCGTCCACACACGACCATGGTCGAATCATATATATTGCTAGAATCGAAACTCTGAAGATGTCCGAGGTATACGGACGAAACTGGTCAGAAACTAATTAATATAAATATGCCTCATACTTTCTTTGCAAATTATTCTCTAGAGTAGTATTAAGAAATTTAAATGAAAATAAGAAGAAAATATTCAGGGAATTGGAATTTAAAAGTAAAACTTATATTAAAACAAAAGCTGATGTAGAGTTTGTAAATTATTATTATTATTATTATTATTATTATTATTATT
>JABUQX010147787.1:0-5000 GCA_015478945.1 Trachelipus rathkii
ATAATGTTAGACCACTCTTTCATAAGGTTAAATATCCTATTTTGGTGAAGTTTTGTGCAACCCCGAACACACACATACTGACCAAATTGGACCCTCAAATCTAACCCACATGGGCACAAAAAATAACCCACTTTCAACTAGTTTCAAAATCATTATTCACATGGATAATATAGAGTATTAATAGAGTATTAGCATATTTGAGAGTTTTTTTTAATTTTTTTGATAAATATTGTAGGCAAAATGCAAAAAAAAAATTTTTTGACATAAAAAATAACCCACATGCACAAAAAGTAACCCACCTTCAAAAAAACCTCAAAATCAGTATTCACGTGGATAATATAGAGTATTATCATATTTAAGGT
The DNA here is from genome assembly GCA_015478945.1 of Trachelipus rathkii. Taxonomy (NCBI): domain Eukaryota; kingdom Metazoa; phylum Arthropoda; class Malacostraca; order Isopoda; family Trachelipodidae; genus Trachelipus; species Trachelipus rathkii. Next base: position 363 of record JABUQX010147787.1, read on the forward strand.
TTTTTTTCACCAATTTGGTATAGAGGCCTCTGAAAAAAATATCAAAATAACATAGGAACACACTTGAATACTTTTACCTGTGTTCCGTTGACCATAACAAATATATAATAAAATGGGGTTGGTATTTAATTTTAATTTTTTAATTAAAATACAGCATAAAATACCTAAAAACATTATTTATTAAACTTAAACAATGATTTATTAGGGGGTTTCAAGGGTGGGTTATTTTTTGTGTCCATGTGGGTTATTTTTGTGTCCCTTAAATTTTTAATTTAATATTAATTTTTAAATTTTAATTTTTTTTATTAAAAGATGGCCTTAAATACCAAAAAAAATTATTAATAACATTTTAATGATCATTTATACTTTATATGAGGGGTTTCAAGGGTGGGTTATTTTTTGTGCCCAGGTGGGTTATATTTGTGCTTTTGGGTTATTTTTAAAAAAATTTAATTTTTATTTTCTAAATTTTTAAAGTAATCACCCAAATCAAATTTCCTTCATAGCTGTTATACCTTAGACCTAGCCGCGATTAACCCATGTTTTGGAACTTTCCAAAGTTGTTTAGTTTGGGAGTAATTAATGATTGAAAAAAAGTGGGTTAGTTTTTACGTGCTTTGACTATATATATATATATATGGGGTAATTATTGGGTCGCGAGGTTACTAACTTTATGCGTATATATATATATATACTATATATATATATATATATATATATATATATATATATATATTTGTAGTTTAAGCTGCTGAAAAAATTGCAGTCGATAATTTCGGGGGGGGCTGCAGCCCCCTCAGCCCCCCTGGCTACGCCCCTGCCCTATACCTTCCCCATTCTTTAGAGTAAAATTGTTTTTGACAAGTCATGACACATAAAAGAACGTGTGAACTTACAATTGTAATAAACAACATATATATATATATATATAATAACCTTAATAATAATAGATACATATATATAATATTTATATATATATATATATATATATATATATATATATATATTATATATATATATATATATATATATAATAACTATATATATATATATATATATATATATATATATATATATATATATATATATATATATATATATATATATAATATTTTTATTTAAATATATTTATATATATATATATATATTCAAATATATATATATATAGAAATGTGTACGACTGGTTGTAAAAAGGTTGCTATATATATATAAATATATATATATATATATATATATACTACTCTTCAAAATAGCAGGTTTTTCTCTTTTCTTTTCTGGAAGATGATAAGCTCATTGAAACATGCTTAAATATGCTTAAATCCTTGAAATTGAAAATGATGCCTGGTGTGCATTCCGTAATGTGGTTCAGGGATTTTTAGGAAATTGTAAAGATCCAAATTACAAAACAGCTGATAAAAATGCTCATTGATTGTTATAAAAAAATGGGGTTCCGTATGTCAAAAGGTGCGTTATTTACACTCGCATTTGGACTTTTTCGAGAGAATTTAGGGGATGTAAGTGAAAAACATGGTGAAAGATTTCACCAGGATATTCAGGCAATGGGAAGGCGATACCAGGGACGTTGAGGATAGTGCCATGATGGGTGATTATATGTGGTTTTTGATAAGAGAAACCAAATCGACTCACAAGAGAAAAGCACGATCCACAAAGCACTTTTAAATGCAAAGTAAGCATGTTTTTGGCATATTAAAGCATTGACATATTTTGGGGATATTAGTATGTATCTTATCAAGTAAAAAGTCTTTTTTTAAGTTTCTGTTCGTAAATTTAAACCTTCAAATAAAAAATTGTAATAAGTACCTACAGTGTAAGCTCACTAACAAACCTTAAAATGCCAAAACCTAAATATTGCAATAACTCTCAAAGTATCGATGATAGAAAAAAATGAAGGTCATTTCTGTGTTCAGCGTCAAAAAATATATGATTCAATAAAAAAATAAAAAGAAACATTTTTTGTGTTACATAGTGTTATTGAATCTGAAAGTTTCTCATAATTCTTCACCCAAAAAGTAAGAAGTATCGGCCATATTAACCAATGTCTCACATATTAAAATTTTTTTAATATCAATGTTTTGAAGATACTTACTATACATTAAAATTACATAAAATATTAAGGTGAAATATATGGAACATGAATGATTTTAATATTAATTAAATCATTATTAATCCAGAGAAATTATTATTATAATTATTATTATTATTATTATTATTATTATTATTATTATTATTATTATTATTATTATTATTATTATTATTATTATTATTATTATTATTATTATTATTATTATTATTATTATTATTATTATTATTATTATTATTATTATTATTATTATTATTATTATTATTATTATTATTATTATAATTATTATTATTATTGTATTATTTTATTATTATTATTATTATTATTATTATTATTATTATTATTATTATTATTATTATTATTAATATTATTATTATTATTATTATTATTATTATTATTATTATTATTATTATTATTATTATTATTATTATTATTATTATTATTATTATTATTTATTATTATTATTATTAATTATTATTATTATTAATTATTATTATTATTAATCATTATTATTATTATTATTATTATTATTATTATTATTATTATTATTATTATTATATTATTATTATTATTATTATTATTATTATTATTATTATTAGATGATTACTAGGAAGATTTGTTTATATATTTTTTATTATTATTATTATTATTATTAATTATTATTATTATTATTGTGTGTGTGTGTGTGTGTGTGTGTGTGTGTGTGTGTGTGTGTATTATTATTATTATTATTATTATTATTATTATTATTATTATTAAGTAGAGCATTGGGATTATTTTTCTTCTTTTTTTATTGTCATTACTTTTATCGTCATTATTATTATTATTATTATTATTATTATTATTATTATTATTATTATTATTATTATTATTATTATTATTATTATTATTATTATATTAGTAAACATATTATTATTTAGTATTTTTATTATTAAGGGGAGTCTGTACTTGGCTAACCCTAACTTTTCAAAAAAAATTTACTTTTTTTTTTATTACTCTAATTGTTAGAAAATTTCCTCCTCTACATCATGGTGTAATTTTTGTTTCGAAATTCCGAAAAGTTTTTAAGTTACAGGATATTTTTTATAGGGGTGTCAAACTGAAAAATTCCATTTCCAGGTTCGAAATTGCAATTCAACTTTTAGGATCTTTCCAGGTTTTATTCACATTTTATAATAAATTACACTTTTCCTTTTCGCAAACACAACCCAAGCTCAGGCTCTTTCTCAATCATATAAATGTAGTCAGAGTCGGAGCCGGAGCCGGAGCCGGAGCCGGAGCCGGAGCCGGAGCCGGAACAAATTATATTTTTTTTAAAGAAATTGTTTTTACAGGTAAAAATACTTCTGCAAAGCCGGAGCTAAACTTTTCTGAAATGGAAACGGAGTCGGAGTTAGAGCCGGAGCCGGAGCCGGAGCCGGAGCCGGAGCCGGAGCCGGAGCTTAAAAACAATATTTTATTAATTTTGCAGGTGAAAATAATTTTGCAAAGTTGGGGCTGAACAATTTTGAAAAGGAGCCGGAGTCGGAGCCAGAGCCGGAGCCAGAGTCGGAGCCGGAGCCCAAGTATAATTTTTTTTTAAAAAAAATTGTTTTTGCAAGTAAAACTACTTAAAGTCGGAGCTGAACTATTCTTTAATACAATCAGAGCTGAAGCCCAGAGCCAGGCTGGAACCCAGACCAGAGTCCAGAGTCCGGAGCCGAGGTGGAGGCCAAAGTATAACTTTTTTACACTGCAGAAAGCCAACTTTGCGGTGAAAATACTTCTGCAAAGTCGGAGCTGAACTATTCTGAAATGTGAAACGAAGTCGGAGCTGAAGCCGGAGCTGGAGCCGGAGCCGGAGCCGGAGTCGGAGCCTTAGCCGGAGGCGGATCTGAAAAACAATTTTTTCAAGATTTTTTTTAATAAGTAATTCCCAAAGGTGGAACTGAACAATTTGAAAAAGGAGCCAGGCTGGGCCGGGCCGGAGCCAGGCAGAGCCGGAGCCGGAGGTAAGGTAAATTTTTAAAGAAATTGTTTTTGTAGATAAAGCTCCACTTCTGCAAAGTCCAGACTGACCTTCTGAAATGCAGAGCTTGAAGTCAGGCAAGAGCGGAGCCGGAGCCAGGTCGGAGCCCAAACCGAGGCGGATCTGAAAAACAAATTTTAAATTTTTTGCAGATGAAAGTAATTCAACAAAGTTTGAAATGAACAATTTTGAAAGAACAGAGGCCGAATTTCAGAGGCCGGAGCGGAGCTGCAGGCCGGAGCCAGAAGCCAGGCCGAGTAAGTATAAATTTTGTTAAAGAAATTGTTTTGCAGGACTAAAATGCTTCTGAAGTCGGAGCTGGAACTATTTATTCGGCTTGAAGTCCGGAAGGCTTGAGTCGAATGGGAGCCCAGGAATATTGGGAGCTGAAGAAATTTTTTTTTTGCGTGAGTTAAATGTTCTTTAAAGTTGGAACAAGAACAATTTTGAAAGGAGCTGGAGCGAAACCCGGAATAGGAGCCGGAACCCGGAGTCAGGCCGGAGCGGAGACGAACCATAACCGGAGTTG
>JABUQX010147787.1:12500-20926 GCA_015478945.1 Trachelipus rathkii
ACAACCCAGCAATTTGATCAAAAATCGATAATAGACTATATGATAGTATCAGATAAGAGAATGATAAGAAATGTAAAGGTGATACCAGGAGTGTCGCTGGATGCAGATCATAGATTGGTGGTGGCAGATATGAAGATGAGAGGCGAAAGAACTGTTAAGGAACAAAAAAGAACAGTGATCAAAGTAGAAAAGCTGGGTGAACAAGAGGAGAGAGAAAAGTACAAACAGAAAATGCAAGAAACCTTGAGAAGCGGAGTGGAAGATGAGAGGTTGCAAGATGTAATAAAAGAAGTTGCAGAGGAAACCCTTGGTAAAAGGTGGGTAGGAGGAACTAGAAAAAGACACACACCATGGTGGAACGAAGAAGCGAAAGATGCAATCAGAAAGAAACGGAGAAAATGAGAAAATGGTTGAAGAGAAGAACGGGAGAAGCGAGAGAGGAGTATGTACAAACAAGAAATGAAGCAGAAAGAAACAAGAGGAGGGCGAAGAAGGAGGAAACGGAGAGGATAGCGGCAGAATTAACGAGAGATGTAAATGAGGGGAAGAAAAAGCTTTTTAAGATGGCGAAAGCATATAGAAAACCGATGAATAAAATCAGAAACATAAAGGATAGAAATGGAGAGATACTGGTAAAACCGGAAGAAAGGAATGAAAGGTGGATGGAACACTATGAGGGACTTGTTAAACGTAGAATACGGAGAACAAGAAGAAGCGGTAGCGGACAGGGGAGAAGTGGAGGAAGAGAGAGAGGAGGAAGAGGAGATCACAATGGAAGAATATGAGCAGGCTATAAAAAAGATGAAAAGGGGCAAAGTGCCAGGAGAAGATGGAGTGGCAGTAGAGTTGGTGATGGAGGGAGGAGAGGAATTGAAGGAGAGAGTTTATAACCTGTTAAACATTTGTTGGAGAGAGGGAAAAGTGCCGGATAGATGGGGGAAAGCTATAATATTACCAATATACAAAGGTAAAGGAGATCCAAGCAACTGTGACAGCTACAGAGGAATTTCATTGATAGACCACCTGGCAAAAATCTACGAAAGAATATTGGAGAGAAAGTTGAGAGTGATTGTGGAGCCGAGACTGGGGAGGAACAGCACGGGTATAGAGGAGGAAGAGGAACGACAGATCTTCTGTTTACACTAAGGATGGTTATGGAGAAGATGTTAGAATATGGCAAGAGTTTTTATGTTGCGTTTATTGATCTGCAAAAGGCTTTTGATTCAGTACCAAGGGAGAGACTATGGAGAGTCATGGAAGAAAATTATGGAGTGAGTGGTAGACTGAAGAAAGCAATAATGAGTATGTACGAAAAATGTAGTTGTAACATCAGAACGGAGTGTGAAAACGATATATGGTTTGAAGTAAGAACAGGAGTTAAACAAGGGAGTGTATTATCGCCTATATTGTTCATATTATATTTAGACGTGGTAATAAGTAAAGTGAAGGAGAGATTAGGAGTTTTTGATGGAGATATAATGGCTTATGCGGACGACCTAGCATGTTGGAGTGAAGAGGAGGAGAAGATACGGGAGGTGGTGAGGTTGTTTGCGGAGGAGTTGGATGAGGCAGGGATGAAGATGAATGTACATAAGACAGAGATATTAATGGTAACGGGAGGAAACGATGAAGGCATGAGGATGATGGTGGGGGAAGAGGAGGTGAAGGCGGTGGATTCCAGCGTCTATTTAGGTGGATGTTTTAACAGGGAGGGAGGATGTGGAGGAGAGATTACTAGAAGAATGGAAAAATATGGACAAGCTATGAAAGCACTGTACCCATTGATGAAGGACGGAAATGTTGGAATGGAGGTTAAAAAGGTAATCTTTGAAAGTATATTGACTCCGACGCTGCTGTATGGAGCTGAAACGTGGACTACTACGAGAAGGGAGGAGAGTAGAATACAAGCAGCAGAAATGAGGGCTCTGAGAGCAATGACTGGAAGAAGCAGAAGAGACAGAATAAGGAACGAAGTAACCAGAGAAACTGTAGGAGTGAAGAAGATTATACTGAAGATGGATGTGGGAAGACTGAGATGGTGGGGACATCTGGAAAGGATGCAGCCTGATAGAATGCCGAAAAGAAGATGGGAATGGACACCGGAGGGAAGAAGACCGAGAGGTAGACCGAAGAAAAGATGGACCGAATCGGTGGAGGATTCTTTAAAGAGATGCCAGCTGCAGACAATGAGATGGTTGAAGAGAAGAGGAGTGGTCCAGGAGAGAGATGTCTGGAGGAAGACCCTCGCGCGACTGACAGGATGAAAATCCTTCCTGGGAGAGGAAGTAAGAAGTAATATATATATATATATATATATATATATATATATATATATATATATATATATATATATATATATATATATATATATATATATATATATATATATATATATATATATATATATATATATATATATATATATATATATATATATATAAAAGCAAATTTTTTAGAAAGAGCGCAAATTTGCGCTTTTGCACTCTTTAAAAAGTTGTTGAGCGCAAATGCAAAAGCGCACATTTTTAGAAATTTCGCGAAAACACAAAAGCGCACATTTTTAAAGCGCAAATTGCGCTTTTGCGCTTTCATTTGCGCTTATGCCCACCTTTGATATATATATATATATATATATATAAAGAGTATAAAGATATATATAGATATATGTATATATATAGAGTATATGTTATATATATATATATATATATATATATATATATATATATATATATATATATATATATATATATATATATATATATATATATATTTTTTTTTTATATATATATTTATATATATATTATTATATATATATATATATTTATATTATATATATATATCGAAACATATATACTTAATATTATTATATATATATATATATATATATATATATATATATATAGTTAGTTTTTCTGTTGCAAATGATCCGATACTTGTTTCTTATGTATATAATGACTCAATACAAAAATCATATTGGTTTTTGTCTATCACGTTTAGTTTTTTACCTTTATTCATATGAAAATATTAAAAATATTGCAAAAATAATTTTCTTTTAAGTAAACATAAGCAAAACGGTTGGATATACAAACCGATGACTTAAATAAAAAATGTGTAACTCTCCCAATTAAATATGCTCTCAAAATTTATATTCGTATTACAAATAATAATAAAAAAAAGACCGAATTTATACCTTTATGGAAAAAAAATAAAAAAAAATAAAAAGAATAAAAAAATATTGGGCACAATTCAGTTCATAACTGGATTTTTATTTAATGTTTTAATATTTTCATGTGGATAGCGCAGAACCTGAAGGCGATAGACATAAACCAACATGATTTTTGGATTCAGCGCAACAAAACACATAAGAAATAAATCTTACATGTATCATCAAATTTTGTGTTGGGCTATGTAATTACTTACAAAAAATAGTGATTGCCGGAGCAGTTTCTTTTTTTCCATGCTGCGGCTCCACCATTAAAATTTGTTTTGGCTCCGCCTCCACCCAAAACATTGCCTTTCCTGCTCCCTGAATAATAATAATAATAATAATAATAATAATAATAATAATAATAATAATAATAATAATAATAATAATAATAATAATAATAATAATAATAATAATAATAATAATAATAATAATAATAATAATAAAGAATAATAATAATAATAATAATAATAATAATAATAGTAATAATAATAATAATAATAATAATAATAATAATAATAATAATAATAATAATAATAATAATAATAATAATAATAATAATAATAATAATAATAATAATAATAATAATAATAATAATAATAATAATAATAATAATAATAATAATAATCATAATAATAATAATAGCAGCTTTGTGCAATTAAGTTTGACCGTTACAAGATAAAAAAAAGTGTAACTGCTTAGTGATTGGACTCGTATGTTACTTATTGGTTTAAATATATACAATATGTTGAACTATTGTATTCAAACAACGCAAATTATTTACACCTGTAAATTGCAAGTAAGAAGTCCTTTAATTTATATACTTCTAATTATAATAACTGTTTTCTCATAGTTTTATTAAGTGAAATTTTCACCAAAAATATATAATAGAGAAAATTAGAATGATAATGATAATGATCATACTTGCATAACAAATACACAAAAAATAAAATTAGACTTTGTAAGATTGGATGTTTATATAATTACATACAAAGAATATTAAAATTTTTAGAAATCGTTTTAAAATTATAATGGTAATAATATGTTTGTCTTTTTTTATATTTTAAATTCAGGGGTAACTATATATTGCAATAAAAATAGGTTTTAAAAAAATTTATGAATGTTAAAGTTCACCCACACACACACACACACACACACACACACACACACACACACACACACACACACACACACACATACATTATATATATATATATATATATATATATATATATATATATATATATATATATATATATATATATATATATATATATATATATATATATAAAAAAGTAGATATAAAAAAATATACACATATATATATATATATATATATATATATATATATATATATATATATATATATATATATATATATATATATATATATATATATATATATATATATATATATATATATATATATATATATATATATATATATATATATATAGAAGTTGCATAATAACCAAAAAAAACTATAGACTTCAAAGAACTTTATTTAGAATAAAAGTTTCATAAATATACGTTGAACCAAAAATTCGTTTTCTTTTTTTTTATTATTATTATTACTATTCATCGGAAATATTTTGAATTTTTTATTTTTTATTTTCCCCATTTTAGGTACAAGAAAACTAATAACATTTAGAATCAGCGTATGAAATTTGTATGAAAAAAAGGATTTTTTTTTTTTTTAACTAAAAGAATACCCCAGGGTAAACCGCAAAGTTGCAAAGAGTGGGGGTCTCTTGGCTCTGGGGATGAGACGGGGACTTCTGTCCCCCTCTGTCCCACCGTCGGCTCGAGCTCCCTAAAAAAAAATTCATATGCTGATTCCAAATATGTTATTAGATAAAAAAAATTTCTTTTGCCTTTTTTTCATACAAATTTCACACGCTGATTCCATATATGTTATTAGTTTTCTTGTACCTACCGTAGTTTTGGAGATATAAAAAAATAAAAAAAATATATTTTTTCATTTTCCATACAAATTTCATACGCTGATTCCATATATGTTATCAGTTTTCTTGTACCTATCTTAGTTTTCGAGATGGACTTATTTCATATATATATATATATATATATATATATATATATATATATATATATATATATATATATATAATATATATATATATATATATATATATATATATATATATATATATATATATATATGCTATATATATATATATATACATATCAGTATGGCTTTTGGGGTAGGCAGAGTAGGCAACGCCTACTTGTCTTAGTGAGCCCAAAAAATATTAAAAAAAAAAAATATATATATATAGTATATATATATATATATATATATATATATATATATATATATATATATATATATATATATATATATATATATATATATATATATATATATATATATATATATATTTTTTAAATATATATATATATATATATATATATATATATATAAAATGATTTCGTTCGAAGTCTAACTTTAAGATGCCGGCATCAATTTCTACTCGATTCCTTTTTTAATAGTAGCGATCGGTGCCAATTGTTAATTCTCGGAGTCAAAAAAATAGTTCCTTATTCTCTAGGGCAAGGCAACTTTGGATGTGCCTGACGAGTCAGTATCAGTCATTTTTTTTTAAATAATCCCTATTTAAATTGCATTAGCAAGAAATAATAATAATATTATTATTAATAACATAATTATAATAATTAACTAATTAATAATTATTTTATGCTAACTTGATCATCTCTTATATCGACTTATTTGATTCATACATAATTCTTTTGAATAATTATTGACTCAACGTTAGAGTCGCTGAAAACACGTTTGACTCAAATTCGGCTACGATATAGATTGCCTCTGCCTCAGATCAGTTGCAATATTTTCGTTATTAAATAATAAAGATTGTGCGTGCAGTTCTATTTGATAATAATACGCTTTTCATATTATTTTTATTACTGATTTTGTGTGTTTTTAATAAAATTGAGCTGTTAGTTTTGTAAATACGGGAATATTTGAATAGTATTCGACTTAAGTTTATTTAAAAATTACTAAATTTTTTTCGAGTGTTGTAAGCCTATTGAAATTCAAATGTTAAAAAATGTGCAATATGAAACTATTCATTCTCTTGCATTGTATATATATATATATATATATATATATATATATATATATATATATATATATATATATATATATATATATATATATATATATATATATATATATATATATATATATATATATATATATATATATATAAGTTACTTAACGGAGAGAATTTAATACTACAAATTGTTAAATGTATTGTATATGAAACGAAAGTTTAAATAAAAAAAAGCATTTTAAGGTGCGAAAATTGAAATTAAAATGGAAATTAAAATTTATTTTGTCAATTTTGAAACGGACTACTTTGTCATTATAAAATGAATTATTATTCTTTCTTAGATAATATTACTACTCAAATAAATACTCGATTCTCCAATATGTCAGCTTTAAAATTTCTCGAACTTGCAGATTCCAGTCAGTTTGCAAAATTTCAAAAAATATTTCCCAACGATTCTCTGAAGTCGTTAATGGTCACTCACGGAAACTATTTTAATCAAAATATTCTTCGAAACGAGTTGTATATAGTCAATGCAGAAGAAAACATCAAACTTTTTCTAGATAAAGATGTAGAATCTATTTTGAAAACTATTGTGGAGAATGACTGATGTAGAACACTACAGCAAACTTTTAGATTTTTTAGTCTCATTGGCACCATTCCAATAATAATATTATTAATAACATAATTATAATAATTAACTAATTAATAATTATTTTATGCTAACTTGATCATCTCTTATATCGACTTATTTGATTCATACATAATTCATTTGAATAATTATTGACTCAACGTTAGAGTCGCTGAAAACACGTTTGACTCAAATTCGGCTACGATATAGATTGCCTCTGCCTCAGATCAGTTGCAATATTTTCGTTATTAAATAATAAAGATTGTGCGTGCAGTTCTATTTGATAATAATACGCTTTTCATATTATTTTTATTACTGATTTTGTGTGTTTTTAATAAAATTGAGCTGTTAGTTTTGTAAATACGGGAATATTTGAATAGTATTCGACTTAAGTTTATTTAAAAATTACTAAATTTTTTTCGAGTGTTGTAAGCCTATTGAATCAAATGTTAGAAAATGTGCAATATGAAACTATTCATTCTCTTGCATTATATATATATATATATATATATATATATATATATATATATATATATATATATATATATATATATATATATATATATATATATATATATATATATATATATATATATATATATATATATATATATATATATGTATATATGTATATATATTTAATACTACAAATTGTTAAATGTATTATATATGAAACGAAAGTTTAAATAAAAAAAAGCATTTTAAGGTGCGAAAATTGAAATTAAAATGGAAATTAAAATTTATTTTGTCAATTTTGAAACGGACTCTTGTCATTATAAAATGAATTATTATTCTGTCTTAGATAATATTACTACTCAAATAAATACTCGATTCTCCAATATGTCAGCTTTAAAATTTCTCGAACTTGCAGATTCCAGTCAGTTTGCAAAATTTCAAAAAATATTTCCCAACGATTCTCTGAAGTCGTTAATGGTCACTCACGGAAACTATTTTAATCAAAATATTCTTCGAAACGAGTTGTATATAGTCTATGCAGAAGAAAACAGCAAACTTTTTCGAGATAAAGATGTAGAATCTATTTTGAAAAATATTGTGGAGAATGACTTATGTAGAACACTACAGCAAACTTTTAGATTTTTTAGTCTCATTGGTACCATTCCAGCAACTACAGCCTCAGTAGAAAGAAGTTTTTCATGCTTAAATCGCATTAAAAGCTGCTCACGAAATACCATAGGACAGGAACGCCTGTCATTCTTGTCTTTACTTTCAATAGAAAAGGAGCTTTTAACGAAGCTATCAAGTGACTAATCATGGCATGAAAAAATAATAGAAAGATTTGCTGCAAGAAAAGAAAGGAAAATTGATCTTCTTTAACAATGTGGTATTATATATATATAAATATATATATATATATATATATATATATATATATATATATATTATATATATATATATATATATATATATATATATATATATATATATATATATATATATATATATATACATATACATATATATATATATATATATTGAAGTG
>JABUQX010147789.1:7500-11231 GCA_015478945.1 Trachelipus rathkii
TTTTTTAGATGAGTTTTCTGTATATGCAGTAGTTTTGAATTTTTTCTTGAAACAAATTTTCAAAACAAAATTTCTGGAAATTTAAAAAAAAAATTTTTTTTGGAGCATACCAAAAAATTATCTTAGTAAAAAAGATGTATCTCACCCGACTATATATGCCCTGAAAATTTAATGTTGATAGGATGTATAAAAGAAAAATATCTCAATATTTCACTTTTTCGAAAAACAATTTTTTTGAAAAGTTAAATATTGATATTTTTTTTTTACTCATCTTATCAACATCAAATTTTCAGAGAGTATATTATATGCGGGCGAAATACTTCTTTTTTTTACTTAGATAATTTTTTGTATATTCAAAAATATTTTTTTTTTTTAATTTCTCTCCCCAAAATTTTTTTTTAAGTTTGTCCAAAAAAAAAAATTTCCAAACTACTGCATATAGAAAAAAATTATCTTAATAAAAAATGTGTATCTCCCCCGACTACGAATGTTCTGAAAATTTCATACAGATTGGATAAACATAAAAAATATCCCAATTTTTCAATTTGAAAACCCAAATTAGTAGGTTTTGAAAATCGACCATAGGGTCAAATATCAAAATTCAGCTCCTAAATATTTGAAATACTAGTCCATTCTTTGTATAGTTCAAGTTTGAAGTCATTTCGAGAAAAAAATGTAGGAGGAGCATCGACAAATGTCAAAAACATAGGTTTTCAATAGTTGGAAATACAAAAACAATGATTACAGATACATAAAAACACTCGAAAACGACGTTTTAAACGTCAGAGAAAGCTGTGGTTTGGTGTTCACTTGGTCAAAATCGGCTGAAAATTAAGAATTTAATGTCCATTTTTAGATTGGGGGGGAGGAAATTGGGCTCAGCCCGGCGGAAAAATTGCTCTTAAATGAACTTGCACCAAGCCCAATGTTAAAACAGCTGGTGTTAAGACCGAGCGGAATGGGCTCCTTTTCATCAGGGTACATCTATCCCACTTTTTTCCTTCAAGAAGCGGTTTCCGACTGTTGATGATGCCTTTAACTTCTTTCAGTAAGTTATCATCACAGTAGCGGAAGCTTGCATCCAGCAATCCTCCGCAGGTAGGCATTCGGCAACCCCTTGGTGGTCCCAAGAGTGTGCACAAGCTAACCGGGAGAAGAAAAAACTCTACAGGCAATACAAAAGGACCCACACCACCTCAAACATGATTATCTTTAAAGCAGCTGCTGCGAGATCTCGTCGAATTAATTTGCAAACACGTAAGCAATACTTTTGAACTATTACTTCGACTGTGAACTCCACAACTTTCCTTTCTTTAGTGTGGAAAGTTGCACAGAAAATATTTTGCCGCTCCAACAATTCTTTACACACAATCTTTCGTTGCGTGCCTGATATAACCGATGCGATCTCTGCTCCAGTAGGCGTTGCAGATGCATTAAGTTACAGCTTTGCTAGCCAATCGAACCCTTTCCGCTATCCTGAAGTCTTTCAAAAATTTAGAATTAGCACTGCACCGCAAGACATTTCAACAGTGAAAGGGAAAGATCATACCTATAACCATCTCTTCATACTTGCAGAGTGTCAAACTGCACTGGCGAGCAGCAAAGACGGTGTCCTTGGTACAGACATGATTTCGTACATAATGCTCCGTCATATTCACCCCCTTGCATCAGCGTTCTTGTTGGATCTGTATAACAGAACCTGGATAGAATCCGCTTTTCCATCTATTTGAACTACAGCTTTTGTAATCCCTATTCCCAAACCTGGGAAAGACCCAAAGTTGGCGGACAACCAATGACCAATTAATTAATTAATTAATTAATGGAGAAAATGGTTTCGGGCCTCCTTCTCCCTGTTCTGGAGAGTCACCAAGCTCTTTCAAACTTCCAGTTTGGCTTCCATAAAAATCGTTCGACCGCGGATCCCTTGTTAAACTGGATCATGACATCCGGGAAGCCTTCTCAAATTGTGGGATGGTTCTTGGTGTTCTTTTTTACCTTGAAAAATCTTATGACAGAACTTGGAGAACTGGGGCTCTCCTTAAATTCCACTCGCTCGGTTTCCGAGGACAGCTTCCTCTCTTAATTAAATGTCTTCTGTCAGACAGATCCATCCAGGTTTGGTACTCTTCTGTTCTATCAGGCCACTTTACTCTGGATGAAGGCATTCCGCAGTGCTGTGTTATTAGTGTATTATTATTTGCTCTCGGATTCAATAACATCGTTACTTCTATAACAGCGACGGTCAAATTTTCTCTCTATGATGATGACCTGGCGCTCTATATTGCAGGTGACAAGCTGCCGTTTCTTGAACGGCAACTTCAACTAGCTATTGAGAATATTTCACAATGGGGTAATTCCTATGGCTTCTATTTCTCACTCACAAAAACCTCAGCAGTAGTACTATTTAAGAAAAATTGGGAATCGAAGAGCCTGCCATCTTCCTCCCGTAAACCTAATCTTATGTGGTTCACCCTTTCCTGTAATTTCACAAGTCCTAGGACTCATTATAGATGACCACCTATCATGCGCACCGCACATTAAACTCTTGAAAATGACTTGTCATTGCGTGCTTGACATATTACGTCATCTCACCTCAAAATCTTGCGGTGGTGATTGCAAGTCCCTTTTGCGTCTCTACATCGCCCTAACCCGATCGAAACTGGACTATGGCTGCGTAATATACGGTCAGACCTCCCCAACTCCACTACACCTGTTAGATCCCGTCCAAAACGAGGCGATTCGTATCTCCACTGGAGCCTTCCAATCGTCCCCCCAGGTGAGCCTTGAAGTTGAATCTGATGTTATGCCACTCTCTCTTCGAAAGGAATACATTATTTGCAAAAGTTATCTTCTTTTTCATGCTCCAATACCATCTGCTCTAACAGCGATTCTGCAAGAGATATCTCAGAAACTGCCTAATTGGTCATTTGCCAAAACAGTTTATAACATCCATATCGTCCTCAGCATCAATTTGCAAAAGGTGCCGCCGTTCTCTTATGATGAAGGCTTGGCTATTCCCTACTCCCACCATTTGCCTGGTACTGACCTCTCTCCAAATATAGCCACCCCGTTGCATTGTTAGAGGCATCATTCCTGTCTTATTCCGCAGTTCTCGGTAGATTTATTCGTGTTTAGTGGCGGCTCTAAAATAGGGGACAGTGTGGGTGCATCTGCTGTCTTTCCTGACCGCAATCTCTCCCATACCCTCCCCCTCATGCTTCAATTTTTACGGCTGAATTAATGGCTATAATGATTGCTCTTTCTCGAATTATATTCCTTAACCAAGACCACTCCTTACGTCATTTATTCAAATTCGCTCAGCGCCCTCCAAGCGCTTAAAGCCCAATATTCTAAAAACACAATGGCATCCGCTGTACAACAATTTCTTCGGCTATCATATGACGTTGGCCTCCCTCTCACGTATGGATAACTGGCAACGAAATCGCTAACAGAGAGGCCAAAATGGCCGCCTCTTCTTTTCGGGGCTGTTCTAGGTACCTCCAGGATATCATTCGACAAGGTCTCCTCCCATCAACTGATTATTATCCTACCCTCGGACAAAGCTTCCGATCTTATTGGCAAGAGTGCTGGAAGAGTGATCAACGAGGGGCGAAACTTAGAAATATAAAGCCGAACATTGGTGAGTGGTCTTTCTCTCACCGACCAAAGCGTTTGCACGAGGTGATTGATACTCGCACGCCTCGTAATTGGCCCACCAATATCCCTCACAT
>JABUQX010147790.1:0-2500 GCA_015478945.1 Trachelipus rathkii
CCCTTGTATAGGTGGAGTAACTGAGAAAAAGAAAAAAAGTCTCGCACTCTAAACAGAACTCCCAGTTTCTTTGAGGCCACCCTAGCAACCACTGTGATTTGAGGTTTTCAAAAAATTTTTTTGTTTATGTTAAGGCCAAGGATGTTTATATTGTCAACAGGAGAGATGAGAGAACCGTCGAAAGAGATAGAAAGTTAAGTGTCTTAGAGAGAGAGATTTGTAGAAGTTGGGTTTTTAAAGAATTAAATTTCACAAGCTTGAGACGACCCAACCCTGAAATTCTATCCAGATCAGCGAGAATAGAATCGGAAAGATTAAGACGAGAGGCAATTCTAGAAGTAAAAGAGGGAGCAGAATTGATATGAGTTGAAGAATGAAGGGTCAAGTCATCGACATATGAGTGGATAGAGTTAGATGTGCAGGTGAGAAGATCATTGATGAAAAGCAGGAATAAAGTAGGAGATAAAACAGAACCCTGAGGAACACCACTATTGACAGAAAAAGAAGAAGTCGCCCCATCAACAACAGCCGACATTGAGCGATTTGAAAGAAAGCTAGACATAAGTAAGCAAAGAGAAGAAGGAAACCCAAAGGAGGGGAACTTGGAGAGCAGTGACGCGTGCCATACCCGGTCAAATGCTTTGGATATGTCAAGCGCCACCACACAAGTCTTCCTGTAGTTCCTAAGGGCGGAAAACCATAAATCTGTTAAATAGGAAAGTATATCGCCAGTAGATCTCGAGCACCGAAAGCCGTACTGGTAATCAGAAAGAAGGGAAAGAGATTCCAGATGATCTAAGAAGTGAGAGTTGAGAAGGGTTTCAAAGATCTTAGAAAGAATACAAGTGAGAGCTATAGGGCGATAGTTAGAAGGATCAGAGCAGCATCATTTTTTCGGAATAGGTTGGACATATGCGCGCTTCCAACACTGAGGGAAAGTACTAGTATTGAGGCATAGAGAATATAGTTGAACGAGGGGTGGGGTCAGCACGGAAGCACACTTCCTCAAAACTCGGAGAGGAATGCCATCCGGGCCACCCGCCTTCCTAACGTTCATAGATTTCAGGAGCTCATGCACCCGATCAAATGAAATGACAGGTAAAGGCATAGGACACCTGAGAGGAGAAGGAGAAGGAGGAGGAAGAGGAATACCAGAATCGTCCAGGGTTGAATTAGAGGAAAATAGGAGGCCAAAGAGATGATTGGCCTTTTCAGTTGGAGTATTAACAACAGAATCATCAGAGCGAATAAGAGGAGGAAAAGATGATTTACAGAAGTTGTTAGAGATGTTTTTGGCAAGAGGCCAGAGAGATTTGTCAGTAGGAGAACCAAGGAGGTCAGCGCATTTTCGTTTAATGAAAGTCCACTTTGCTCGTCGAAGAGTATCCCTGCAACGATTTCTAGCTGAATGAAAATTGGCAAGAGTGATAGGAGAACGAGAATTTTCCACACCCGATACGCACTGTCTCTAGCCTGAATGGCCAGAGAACAAGCACGATCGAACCATGGATTTTGAGGAGAAAAAGATTTAGTCGAAGAAGGAATGAACCTGCTCATCCCATTAACAATTA
The DNA here is from genome assembly GCA_015478945.1 of Trachelipus rathkii. Classification (NCBI taxonomy): domain Eukaryota; kingdom Metazoa; phylum Arthropoda; class Malacostraca; order Isopoda; family Trachelipodidae; genus Trachelipus; species Trachelipus rathkii. The sequence goes on from JABUQX010147790.1 coordinate 1,572, forward strand.
CAGTTCCCACTTTATCAGCAGAATCTGAAGCGTCTTAAGAGTCAAAGCAGTCACTTCAATTATAGTTAGCGTAGAAGCAACGCAATGCCCCCAATCGGCCCGATCAAAGTGCCAGAAAAACCGCATAGGGCAGGATGGAGATGTTGGAGAGAAAGTATTAAAATTAAGTGATATAAGGTTGTGGTCAGATTTACCGATAGGAGCGAAGGTGGTGTATTTATAGAGAGAAGGACTAGTGGTGAAACATAGGTCAAGTGTGTTCAAGAATCGGTTGGGACGATCCGGAATGTGTGTAGGTTCTTTAATTAGTTGCTCCAGATCGTTGAGAATACTGAATGATTCGGCTTCCTCCCAACTAAATCAGTACGAGAGGAACCCAACAATTCAGTTTTGTGTACATTGAAATCCCCTAAATAGAGGACCTCAGTATTTGGATGAGAAGATATAAGTCTCGTGAGAAGTAGTAAGGTAATCAAAAAAAGGCATGAAAATCTGTTCTGTTAGGAGAACAGTAGCAGAAGCATAAGAATATTGTAGTAGAAGGAAGAAAGATTTTAAGCCACAGAACATCGAAGTTAAGAGATTCGAGATTCTCGAGACGTGTTATAGGTGTTTATATTTACATAGGCACATACTCCACCCTTCAGACGGAAATTATAAAATAAGTTATAGTTGGATATATTAAACGAGTTGAAGGATGAATTCTTAGCCATCTGGGTCTCAGACAAGAGCATAAAATTAGGTTTAGAGTTAGAGAGGTAGTATTCCATGGATGCAGAGTTAGAGTGCAAGCCATTGATGTTGGTAAAGTCAAAAGAAAGCCACGCCTGTGCAAATCTGCTATCATACACGCACACGCACACGCACACGCACACGCACACAAAAAAAAAAAAAAAAAAAAAAAAAAAAAAAAAAAAACAGACAGAAAC
>JABUQX010147790.1:7500-10000 GCA_015478945.1 Trachelipus rathkii
GTGAGTGTGCACCTATGTTCCTGGCAATTTGCTAACCTCACCCGTGTACATCTCTTAACAACGATTGGTGATCAAATCTATCTAACTTCCCTTGTAACTAACCAGACTCATAACATCGAGTAAAACAGTTGAAAGCATCCCCCTTCGCCCTTCAGGCGGGAGAGATGCCAAGCCATTCAAATGTAACTGGCGGGAGCCCACAAGGGACAGACGCCAAGCTAAAATCGAGATTGTGTGCCGTCCCCTCGTAGCAGGAAGACGTGCGAAGACTTGTGTCTAAATCCTTTAATATAAAGGTCAAATATATTAGTGACAGGGTCATATATTATTTGCGATGTAATTAACGTGTGGTAAAGTTAATTTATATGCCGATCTATTGTCCCATTATCATATATTCAACATTCCATTTATATGATTGTCACATGTCAGTTATCATTTTGCATTCAGTTTAATAAACAATTAACGACCGATCTATCATTTACCCCAATATTGATTTATATTTAGTAATAATCAGCCTCGAGTATCTCGACTTATATATATATATATATATATATATATATATATATATATATATATATATATATATATATATATATATAAATATATATATACATATATTTATATATATACTGCTATATATATATATATATATATATATATATATTAGTGATGCTGCAGATGTCATTTTTTTCGCATCCGCGGATGCGGATGCGGATGCGGATGTTTGATTTTAACATCCGCGGATGCGGATGTTTAATATATATATATATATATATATATATATATATATATATATATATATATATATATATATATATATATATATATATATATATATATATATATATATATATATATATATATATATATATATATATATATATATATATATATCGAGTTTTAGCCACAATCTATTAATATAATTGTTACCAGGGTGCGGGACGGGGACCCAACTCAAATGGACCCCATCAACCTCTTTCCCTAACCTCCGACCTTAATGAAAGAGATTTTACATGGATTATATACTTTTTGCACTAGTATTGAAATTCAAATATGGGAAGGTTGTGCTTTTCTGCTGAGAGTCTGTTTCTCTTTTCATCATATATTAGCCCAGCATTGCTAAATACTCTCTCACTTGGAACACTAGTTGGAGGACAGGCCAGGTATTTCCTTGCAAGTTTACTTAAGCGTGGGTAAACATTTGCATTTTGCTTAATTAACACTCCACCAACTGATAGGATCGTCATTTGATTTGTATCTAGTCGTTTTTCTTGGTGATAGTTTTCAATCATTTGCACTGCATCTTTTGGTAATGCGTGTGTTTCTTCATCACTACTGGACTGTAGAAATTCTTCCAGTGAATCTGTTATTGATTTACTTGTAGAAGATGTTGGTTCTGTATATTTCATTTTTTCCTTTTAATGGATGGCTAATTAATAGACTGTTCGGATTGAAGTTTTTCAACTGCAACACAAAGTAACGATTTAACTTGTTTTAATATCGTTACAAAAAAATTTGCTTTATAACGGGAATCTAAGTAAGTTGCAATAGTATGAAGGTCATTAATTTCCACAGAACCAAAGCGTTTTTCTAGCTCTAGTTTAATTACATCTTTCATTCTTTTTAAGCCGTCATCATTTTCATTTGAAGATGATTCAAAATGCTTCCTTAGCGTTGAGATTAATGGTATTACATAAGAGACAGAAGCTGTAGAGGCGCTGATTTTTTTGGTAGTTTCTTCAAATGGTTTCAATAGCTTAATGCAGTGTGATATGATGTCATTTTCCAAATTAATAAGATTGTTAACTTTGGAATACGAACTGGCGTACGAAGCAAGAAGTTCTTTGAGCAATACTTCTTTCCATCATATGAAGTGTACTATTCCAGCGAGTTGGAATGTCTTTGATAACATTAAGATATGGAATATCAAGCCGTTTTTGAATTGCCTTCAACTCATTTACATTTTTATTTTATTTTCAGGTTCATCTTCAAGTATTTTATTATAAAATTCTTTATCAAATCTCGACAATAAATATCCGCGCAACATCCGCAGGGCAAAGCGCGGATGCGGATCTTTAATAATGTGCGGATGCGGATGCGGATGTTACCTACATCACATATATATATATATATATATATATATATATATATATATATATATATATATATATATATATATATATTTGAATATCCAGGATAGATATATATATATATATATATATATATATATATATATATATATATATATATATATATATATATATATATATATATATATATATATATATATATATATGTTCTTTATATATATATATATATATATATATATATATATATATATTTGGGTTTTACACAGAATTGATTTAGATATTGCCTAGTTATTATAGTAATAATATAATTAATTAAAGTTATAGATGAGGGTAATAGCCATTCAGTCTATAAAATCAATTTAAATGTTATTTATTATATATGGTACCTTTAAGGAGGTTGAGATTGGTTT
>JABUQX010147790.1:20000-29084 GCA_015478945.1 Trachelipus rathkii
ATATTTTTTATAAGTTTACATATATAATATAATGCAATGGGTTGTTAAATTCAAAAAAATATAGCATTATTTGTGCTCATGATATTAAACTATGGCAATTATAAAGTAAACGTAATGTAACTATTGGAGAAACTTTGTGAAACGTCTTGGAACATGGGATGCTAAGGGAATAAATTTTGAGAAGAGGGGAATTAGGAAATAGATGTATTTAGAAAGGGTATATTTGATCTGCTTGCTGTGACTGAAGGAAAGATGAAAGTGGTGAGAACGAGTGATGTGGGCTTAAATGTGTCTGTGCTCGAGTGGAGAATAATGAGGGGGAGATAAACGGTTGCGATTCTGATAAGTAATTTGTAGCGCAGAACTATGGTATATTTTATTTGTGTGAATACTAAAATACTAATGGTTAAATTTAAGCTTGTGAAGGTGTTAAAGTATGCGTGGTTGTAGCATATGGTCCATCTGAGGGGGATGTTGAGGAGAATGAGATTTTCTGGAACGATCTGAATGATATTTTGGACAGGGTGAATGAGGGGGGAGGAGTATTAGAATAATTGCGCTGAGTGACTTAACTGGTTGTTTAGGTGATCGAAAATGGATTATATAACAGATGCCTTTGGGGGTGAGGGAGAAAATGAGAATGGAAGGAAGATGATTGATTTCTGTAGAGAGAGAGAGAGAGAGAGAGAGAGAGAGAGAGAGAGAGAGAGAGAGAGAGAGAGAGAGAGAGAGAGAGATGCGTGCAAGTAAGACATTTTTCGAACACAAGACTATCCCCAAGTATATGAGAGTTGGGGTGGTAAAGGTGGTGTTGAAGTGAAGAGTTTGATTGATTTTGTGTTGGTGAGGAACTAGATATTGAACTATGTGATAAATGTTAAATCAGTGAGGGGGTTGGGGTATCAGACCATTATGTTGCTTTATGTAAGATTAAGTTAATGGGGGCATCTACACAGAAAAAAACAAAATTATATCAAGTTGACATAAAATTTTCCATCAACCCCGGTTCCTCTCAGGAGTGAAAATTTTACGTCACTGTGATTGAAACATCAATGATATAATTTTTTACATCATCAATATATAATATTTTATTTCCTGCCAACATACTGCACAATGCTAAAGTAAAACCCATTATATGTTATATTTAACTTCTATAAGTAAAATTTCTTATATATATATATATATATATATATATATATATATATATATATATATATATATATATATATATATATATATATATATATATATATATATATATATATATATACCTATATATATATATATATATATATATATATATATATGATACTTTATAAATGGCCTTGCCACACTAACAAAATAGCAGTTAGTTTAATTTTCGCAGTCAATAAAATTAACTTTTATATAAAGCAAAGTTGAAAAAAAATATTGATATGATATAATATAAAAATTTTACCTATACTTTTTCTCACTATTAATTAAAAAATTATTGTAAAATATTAAAAATAAAAAATAAAATAAAATGTCTTATGGGTTACTATTATAAATATATTAATTTGAAGTTTCAACAATGCAGAATTTGATAGAAACAATTTCATAGCAATGGGTTTGGATGTAAAGTATATCACATGCGCTGTAAAGTATATTAAATGAAGTAGTTTGATGAAAATTAAATCATTCGACCGCGTATCAATATTTTTTGCGCGATATGAAGTAGTTCCTTCCTATTCAGTTATTTATTAAAATTAACGTCAGAAGTTTCATTAAAGATTAAAATCTGATTTAAAAATTATCATTAGCAATTTATGTAAGGGTTTTAAGGAATAATATCAGGTCAAACTAAATTAATTTCCGAAATGACAATTCATGATTGGGTCATTGATTGACAGAATTATGGTTTTCGATATAAAAAAAATTTCTGTGTATGGAGAGAAAATAAAAGAGGAAGGAAGTGGGGAGAAATTGGTGTGAGAAGTTAAATGAACAGAATTATATAGAAAATTATGTGAGTGAATTTGCAAATAAATCAGTTGAGTGTTAGTAGTGCAAGAGAAGTATGTGAGTGTACTACGGTAGGAAGTAAGAATGTCATTTGTGAATGATGAAATGAAGAGATGATTCAAGAGTTAAAAAGTAAAAAGAGTTTTGTGGTTAAATATACTAAAAGTCAATGATGATTAAAGAAAAAAAATTTGCAAATAAGTCAGTTGAGTGTTAGTAGTGCAAGAGAAGTATGTGAGTGTACTACGGTAGGAAGTAAGAATGTCATTTGTGAATGATGAAATGAAGAGGTGATTCAAGAGTTAAAAAGTAAAAAGAGTTTTGTGGTTAAATATACTAAAAGTCAATGATGATTAAAGAATAAAAGTTAAACCGGACCCTCACTGATTTTTATAAAATTCGGTATTAGAAAGTCAACTTAGCAGAAAACTACTTACTTGAAAATGTGAATTCCCAACACCGATTGGGGACGCACAGCGCCACCCCCATTTTTTTTTTTTTTTTTTTTTTTTTACGAACTTCACTTTCTTCAAAGATCCATAACTTCGGTTCTACTTAAGATAGAATAAAATTTCAGAGTGTAGTTTAAAAAGGATTATAATAGCTCTATCAAAATAAATAGAATCAATAAACCTGTCAAATTAAAATTAAGAAATTTACAAAGTGTTGAAATAAAAATTCCTCCCCCAATACTTATGTTAAACGATAGTTTAAAAATTAATTTCTCACCATAAAGCTAGAAATTGTTTTATCATATTGTGAAATAAAGTTTGCTTGTATTTTCTGATGTAACTACTTTTCAGGCTTTATCAAAATAAAATTCGATGAAAAAATAAAATACTGATCGAGAAAATTCAATTTTATTTTCGAAAAACAAGTTTTATCAGAAATATGATATAAAATTAGTAAAACAAACGTATTATTATTAAATGTTTTATTTTTCAAAGCAATATTAAAAGAACCAATTTTTATTGTAGAGGGGCACTCCAAACCCAGTTACATCTCTACTTTATTTAAAAAGCTTTTTCATTTAAATTGTTCTCGAGATTAATTCAGTCATCCTTGTCAAAGGCATAAACTTTTGTTTATCCCTAATATTATGGTGGGGAAAGAGTCTTTAAAGGATGTTCTTTTCTTTTAAAACATATTTTGTGATCAACATTTATTGTCAATACAAATTTTGTATTTCACATATAACTCCTTTACGTTTCACAGTAACAGATTTCTTTGTTTGTGCTCTCAAATTCCGTCTTTATTTCTAATGCTTAAGGGGTCCCTTTTTCCGGAACATATTTTGACTATTTCATCATATTCATAAAATGATACCACTCTCTATTTAATTACTTCTGTTAAAATTTGCCCTGTGATAGGTTGAAATTTGTGGCAATATTCCAAAATCAGCTTTCATTTTACGTGATTTAGTCACAGGCATCTTGTAGCCCCAAAAAAGTTCATAGTTTCTTTTGTTATAAAACGCTACAGTTTTGTAATGTTTCGCCTTCTGAGATGTGCTTTAAAAATTCCTTTTCAATTTATAAAAAATATTTTCGAGCTTGAAAATGTAATGATTATATATATATATATATATATATATATATATATATATATATATATATATATATATATATATATATATATATATATATATATATATATATATATAATATATATAATAATATATATATGTATACTTCTTATATAATAATAACATATAATAATAATATATATATATATATATATATATATATATATATAATAATAATAGCATAAAAAAAATATATAATTATATTTATACATGTAAAAAAAATAAAAGTTCTCTAGAATAATAATAATAATAATAATAATAATAATAATAATAATAACCAATAATAATAATAATAATATATATATGTAATAATATATATATATAATAATATATATATATATAATAATAATAATATATATATACCTAATGAAAATAATTTCTATATCAGAAAAATAATTTGAAAAAAATGTAACCTTATTAATAATAATAATAATAATATATGCGTAATATGTATATATATATGTATAATAATAATATATATATATAATAATAAAATAATAACTAGGAAAATACTTTATATATATATATATATATATATATATATATATATATATATATATATATATATATATATATATACAAACTAGAGGAAAAGTTTATTATATATATTTATATCTAAATTAAGTAAAATAGTTCACCCCATTCATTCCAGATGCACAAGTACCCAGTGCCCAAGTAACTAATTTCAGTTTGGTGCTTTAATCTGTTGAAATAATCAGAAATTAAGTCTAAGCTTTTCATTTGTTCAGTATAGTTTGATATTTTTGCTTGAGGTTTATCCTCTATATGTCAATATTTGCCCTGCTTGTGAACTCCTTCAAATTTTCTTAAAGGCTAATTGTTGTTCTAGTGAATTTGGACATCTGTGCCTTTGTAACATTTCTTGTATGTAAAATATTTGAAAGGTATTAAAAACTAAATATAGGCATTCCATATAAATTACTCTATTACTTTTATATTCATTAAGTAAATGTAACAGTTTTTTATTGGAGTGGGAAATAATTTCAAGGTAAAATAATTAGTGCATCAAAAAACAGTATTCTTTTCTCAAGCAGTTAATACTTACGCGATTATACGGGAGAAACTCCTAATTCCTGCAGACTTTGTTTAGGCAAGATCGACTTATCTCAGGATCTATATACCACTTCTGTAATCTCCTCATTTTGGCAAGCCCGACATGTGGATTCCAGTTAAAATACAGTTTCACTACTTGTTAAATTTGAACTATTTTCACCTTCAAAGTAAGGATTTAAACTTACTGATATATTTTTCAAATTTCCTAAGTTGTTCGTAGTGGGAACAATTATAGTCAGAAGTTTTTAAATGTAGTTGGGGGTCAGCCTTCAGATTAGGGGACACCTGTATCTAAAAAACTGAATACATTTTTGAAATCGGTGAACATTTTAATGCCGGAAAAGGAAGAAGAAATAAAAAGAAGGTCGATAAAAAAAGAAGTATATAATAATAAATATGATATAGTGTACGATAAGTTGCAATTGAAATACAGTTTTTGGTAAACGAAAATATAAAAGAGGACGAATGGTGAAAGTCGATGGTTCATAGGAGGTATAGAAAGAGGATCAGGTAAATGTTTTTTAGTACCAGTAATGAGCAGGAGTAGTGAAATGATAATGAAAGTAATAGAGACATACATAAAGCCAAAAACAACAATTATAACAGATTAATACCGGTAATAAGAGAAGAAAGATGTCATTCACTTAACAGGTAATAACTCGTCCAGTTTTATTAAATTCTGAAACAGGAGAACACACAAATACAATTGAAGGAGAGTGGTCAAAAGTAAAGAAACCTAACGTAAAATAACTTAACATAACGTAACGTAACCAAACCTAACCTAACCTAAGCAACCTAACCTAACCTAACGTGTATATATATATATATATATATATATATATATATATATGCTATATATATATATATATATATATATATATATATGCTATATATATATGTAACTATAATATCTATATATATATATATATATATATATATATATATACATATATATATATGTATATATAACTATATATATATATATATATATATATGGACAAAGTTACTTACGCCCACACGGAACGGAGCTCGGATCAAAAAAATTTCACAGGTAGCATCTATGAAGCATAAATAGATGTTCTAGGGTCAAATAGTTTTTTTTTTTTTTACCTCTCTCTGGCTAAATTAGGTTGGGTTAAGTTAGGTTAGGATTAGGTAAGATAAGGTTAGGTTAGGTGTCAGGTGGAATCAGAAAAAAATTTCGACCCTAAAACATCTATTTATGTATCATAGGGCTACCTGTGAAAAATTTTTTGATCCGAGCTCCCGTTCCGTGTGGGCGTTAAGTAGCTTTTATATATGTATATATTTATCTATATATATATATATATATATATATATATATATATATATATATATATATATATATATATATATATATATATATATATATATATATATATATACTATATAATAATATATATATATATATATATATATATAGGTAAAAATTATTTAACGGCTACACGTTAATAGTGTAAATTAGCATATGTAATGTATAACAAACGAAAGTTTAAACAAAAATAAACATTTTTTATGGGTGAAGTAAGAAGTTTTCAAAGTAATTAAATTTTTGTTTTGGATTCTCTTGCGAACTAGTTTTTTAGGCGTTTATTGAAATTCAATAATATATACGGGAAAGAACGTGTGTTACGCATTCAGTGTCTGTTTTGAAGAGATAGTGTAGGGTCATGGCATCCGTAACCGTTGAACGGATATTTTTAATTGATGTAGAGTTACTAACGCATTTGCGATGTAAAAAATTAATTATTAAAATTATTAATTATTAAAATTAATAAAAGCAATATTTAATAAACAAGGAATGTAGAGGTAACACCTAGCCTAACCTAACATAACCTAACGTAGCCTAACCTAACCTCTTACCAAACCTCATTTCACCCCTAGAACATCTATTTATGTATCATAGAGGCTACCTGCGAAATTTTTTTTTCATCCGACCTCTCGTTCCGTGTGGCCGTTAAGTAACTTTGTCCATATATATATATATATATATACATATATATATATATATATATATATATATATATATATATATATATATATATATATATATATATATATATATATATATATATATATATATATATATATATATATATTACTGAGTAAGTTGAAGATCTTAGATTTCTCGCTTCATGGCTTAGGCTGAAACATCAATTTAAGGCACATTGTTAGAATAGGAAAGGAAAAGGGGAGAATTATAAAGTCATTTCAACATCGTTATTACATTAGTACTGGACGAGCAGTGATGAATTCGGCTTCTGATGACTTAATGCATACTACAAAATACTTTGACGAGAATTGCAGAGTTTTGTGTGTACTTGTATGTAAGTAAAACTATGTACGTCCTTAAATGTGTGCGTGCTCAGACATGTGTATTATAAATTTGCATAAAAATCAGAATATTGAAAACTGTCAGTTTGAGGTTTTATAATAATAATAATAATAATAATAATAATAATAATAATAATAATAATAATAATAATAATAATAATAATAATAATAATAATAATAATATTTGTCACCGATATCGTTGAAAAGGATTAAGAATCCGAAGCCTCTGAAAGAACTTTTCAATGAGAAATCTGTATTTTCATTTTAATTTATTTTATCTATGTTAATTTATTAGTTAAATATTTTTATATGTTGAATATTTATTTAATTTTAAGCTTAACTAGTTTTATAAATGTAGAAAATTAAGTTGAATAGTTAGCGTCAAAAACTAATTAAGCATTGTAAAATATTGGAAATAGATTGGCATAGATATAGATTTATGATTTGATCATCTATACAATTAAATTTTCTTCATGTTGCGTGAGGTAATAAATTTTTTACTATACTGGAGAAAGGATTCTCGAATTAAAGGTCTTTAAGATATTTAATAAAAACTGAAAATTCCTAGACCACAGAAAGAGTACTGGGTAGCGACTCAGAAAGAATGTCTACTCACTTTGAATGAAATCTTCAAAATCGTTAAAGAAGAAGAATCGTGGCTATTTTCGGACCTATATAATGTATTTTCCGATGAAAGACGCTTAATAAGTTTTAAGCCTAATTTATTATGAGAAATTCACTTTATTTGAGTGTTCCTTCAAATGTAAGGAATCAAAATATGTTTAACCCTCCAAAGTTTCTCAATAAATTTTCTCGATGAGTTAGGTTATTTGATACTTTTAACAGTTTCAGGAAGGTAGGTTAAATTGTAGAAAACAAATCTTAATGTGATGAGAAATGTTTTTTGATAAATAAATATATTTTGTCACAAAGGAATATTCGATTATAAAGCTTATTATATAAACAGCTATTTTTTAATTGCAAATTGTTAAATTTGTAATTGCTGATAATAAAATCTTAAATCTATTATTATTATTATTATTATTATTATTATTATTATTATTATTATTATTATTATTATTTAAAAAAAATTTCTTACTTTGCTTTATAAAATTTTAAAAAATTAAAAATTAATTTTAAATGAGTTTTTTAAGATATTGCTAATTTACTTATTCTCAATGTTATATTAATAAAGTGGATAAAAATTTATTAGGTTAATTATTTCAAATGTGAAACGTAGGCTTAAATTTTTGTAAAAAAAACTAGAAGCCGCCATGGTATTTTTGATAAAACGCCTCCTAGTGAACGGGATTAAAAAAATAGCCCAGTTTTATATATATATATATATATATATATATATATATATATATATATATATATATATATATATAAAAATTTTATATATATATATATATATATATATATATATATATATATATATATATATATATATATATATATATATATATATATATATATATATATATATATATATATATATATATAAGCTTTTGTTTTAATCCAAGTCCTTTCATTTCAGAATTTCAAAATGGGCAAACACATGAGAATTTCAAACAGCGTCATATAACTCAAATTCTTTGCAAAAAGCCTTTGGAAAACTTGGTCAAGGCAAGCCATTGAAGATTGTTGCAAGCGAATGTTTCAGCCCTCGGAGTGGTGCGTTTAGGTCGTTTTAGACCGGAGTTTGATGTGAAATATGAACTGAAGTTGGTTTACCATATCAGAAATAAAAAGGTTTATTTGGATTCTCTCTTAAAAGCAGATCGTACTTATGATTTTACAATAAAACTAGGAATCAAACGTAGATTTAGTAGTAAGGAAAGAATTGGCAAGAAGAGATTTTTAAGTTGACATCTTGAGATTTCGATTAAAAAACCAGAAGTGAAATTATTCCGTTCAATTGGTTTTAACAAACCTCAAGCAAATAGATTTTACACAGATTACAGAGAATTGTTGAAAAAAAGACTTATACCTCAATGAGAATATGGAATATTGACGAAATTGGTATATCACCCGTACATACACCTTCAAAAATATTACGCAAACAATTTTCGAAACGCAACTGG
>JABUQX010147791.1:0-2500 GCA_015478945.1 Trachelipus rathkii
CATATATTGTCCAATGTTTAAGAGGACCTAACAAACTGATGGTGTATTGTTTAGAATCAGGCCGAACCTTCCCTGTCCATGTGGACAACGCCAAGGTGATCCCAGCAGAAAAGTTCACTGAGTCACATTTTGATTTTATGAACGATGAAGTTTAGAATCCCAACGCGGTAGAAGAAATGTTAAGCTCCAAAGAACAAAAAAGGGAAAGAATTGAGGAAAGACAACCAAGAAGCGACCCAAGAGTCCCTTCTGAGAGAGAGAAGACGAAGAAGCAAAGAATTAGAAGAAGACGAAGAGTAGAGCAGAAGAAGACGAAGAAGACGAAGAAGACGAAGAAGATGAAGTAGTAGATGAAGTGGAAGAACTTCCTCCTCCCACAAATCAAATGTCTTCCCCATATTCTTTCCAAATTCCCATGACGCCACAAATTCAGTCCGGACACAGCTACTTCCCAATTCCCCATCCACAACCAACTCAGCTAGAATACTACAACTCTTACTCAATCCCCCCAACTCAGCCGGTACCGAGTAGTACGAATTCTTGGAGCCATCCGACTCCCGTGCGACAACCGACCCCAGTGGAACCCGCAAGAGAAAGTAAACCCGTGGAAGAAAGAAGATTTAGCGATGAGATTGTAGAAAGAAGAAGATACAGCGATATAGTTGCCGGAAGAGCGCGTCCAGACAGTGAACATCTGTTCCACTCCTAAAAATGACTTCCCAAGAACCCCCTCCAACCCTGCGGTTCGGAGAAAAGAGTTTAGACCATCTTTATCCCCTATTCAGCAAGAGATTTCCATAGAAAACCCTGTTCAAGAAATTCTTCAGGAGCCAGCACACGAAGGTGAGGTGTATGGAGCCTATGGTGGATCCCCTCCAAGAACAAATTCCCCTGTGAAATCTCCAATTTCCCCAGTAAAAGATGGCCACCATCCCCCGGTCGTAGATTCATCTCCTAAGGATTTCATCCCAGATAACAGAAAACAGGACCCCTCTTACCGGCCCCATAATCTGTTCACTGGTCCTAGAGATTCTACACCCCGAGTAACCAGAAGTCAAACAAGGATGAGAACAAGCTTTGCAACAACAATCGAGGCAAGTGACAACACGGAGACTACAGCGAAGACTCCTGTCCAGCCTCCACCTGTCGAATTGGATTTGAACACCACAGTCCGTGGAGGGAAAACTTGGTATTTGCCTCCTGGTTACTAGTTCATCCCAATTTTGTATATACTTTGTATATTCCTAGATTTAAGAAAAAATTCTTTTAGTTTTTAGAATGAATTCTTCTTATTCTGAAGATACTCTTTAGTTAAGAAGGATACTTTTAATTTTAAGAAAATGATTTACGTACATTTCGCGTTGCGTCTGTACCAAACAATTAGTGGATTAGGAAAAAACTATAGATGGGATTAAGGTGACGATCGTCATAAATTTAAGAACTTCAATCTTAGAATTTGGACGCAGTCATAAATTTAAGAAAATTAGTCGGGATTAATACATATTCATAAGAAATCTAATCTTAGAATTTAGATGTAGTTTCGATAGATCTTAGACTAGATTAATTCCATAGATATAGTCTGATCAGTTATAGTTTTACTCATTTTTTATATAAAGAAACCTTTTAAAAATATGTTTCACTCTCAGAATAAGGGGGGGGACAGCAATTTTTAATACAAAAAATAAATACAAAATAGAAAACCCAAAAAACTTTTCTATTAAGAAAACAAAAAAAATAAGTAACGAGTAAGTAAGTAAGTAATAGAAAACTAACTAGTAAGTAAGTAAGTAATAAAAAAACTAACTAGTAAGTAAACAACTAAGTATTAAATAGTATATAACGTTGAGTTTAAAACTCTTACATTTAGATATTAATTCAACTAACTCGATTATAGTTAAGAAACCATTTAGTTTAGTTAATAAAACGCGAACGCTTTAACTAACCAATTAATTTTAACAATGTTATTAAACATAATTAGGCGACCTTTTAATTTCATCACAACCAAGAAAAGTATAAAGTATAAATATTTCAGAAATGAATTTCGGAAAACAACTTTTGTTGCTACTCATCATCTTATCAACATGCCAAAGCAACCTCATAAATGAAAAAGAAGAAACAAAGATTCTACCTGGTTTAGTTCTGTATCGTACTGGAGAAGTTAACTTCATAGAAGGATACCTCGATCTAGTTATCTCTTTAGAATGTCCTCCAGACATTAAAGAAACAATCATCAAGACGACTAAACTGGTAAACAACGTTAAAGAATCATTTTTACCATCGTTCGAAACCATGTTTCTAAACGTGTCAACACATCAAAGGGCTCACCAATGGGAATTCAAGCTTATGACCATTCGAGTAAAAGTGTTAGCCCAGAAACTGAACGAAGTAAGTGAACTGCCTTGGATCTCAGCACGATCAAAAAGGAAACGAGCCGCTTTCGAGTTCGGAGGAGACGTCCTCAACATTCTTTTTGGTACGGCGACAGACAAACAGGTGAAAC
>JABUQX010147791.1:7500-15000 GCA_015478945.1 Trachelipus rathkii
ATATATATATATTTATATATATATATATATATATATATATATATATATATATATTTTTTTTTTAAATAACAAGACCGCTAACACGGCTAGAGCACTAATCTAGGAGGAGGTGTGCTCAATTTTTAAGTCTGAGCAAGACGGAGCCAAGAAGAGAATAGCTCACACTCACACGACCGACCAGTGACGAACCTGGGTCTCTCGCTTAGTTGGGCGAGTGCTCTCCCGCTGAGCTACCGGACGCTATTCTGGTGCTTGATAATTCCTTCTTGACCTATACGAGCCGACTCCGTCGAATGTCCATTCTTCTTATAATAAACAACTAAATCCAAAATATTGTTGGTCCATTTATTTTACTTAACTTATATTAAAAAGAACCAAGAATTAAATTTTGCTGCTCCTCCGTTGATTAAAATAGATTTAATTTTGTTAAATTTTTTAAAATTTTATATTTATAATTCTTTCTCTAAAAAGTTTTGCTGGTCTCATCAAATCTTTTTAATTAAGAAACCATCTCTTTCCCAGCACTCAAAATTCCAATCCCTCGTTGCCAGCTCATGTGTTTCTTGGTCCTCTTCTCCAATTTCTTTCTTCTGAATCTTCTCCTTTCTTTTTCCCTCTCTTTTCAGTGCGTGCGCTCTCGACCGCAGTCAACATATATATATATATATATATATATATATATATATATATATATATATATATATATATATATATATATATATATATATATATATATTCTATATATATATATATATATATATATATATATATATATATATATATATATATATATATATATATATATATTTATATATATATATATATATATATATATATATATATATATATATATATATATATATATATATATATATATATATATATATATATATATATATATATATATATATATATATATATATATAATATATATATATATATATATATAATAACAATAATATATATATATATATATATTAGGCACAATCTATTAAGATAATTGTGTTACCAGGGTGCGGACGGGGACCTAACTTAAATGTACCCCACCAACCTCTTTTCCCCAATCTCCGCCCTTATGAAAGAGATTTTACAATGGATTATATACTTTTTGCACTAGTATTAAAATTGAAATTTAGAAAGGTTGTGATTGAGAAACATCAATTTTTCTGCCTTTCCTGCTGAGAATCTGTTTCTCTTTTACCCTATTTTACCCTATTACCCCAGTGTTGCTAAATACTCCCTCACTTAGAACACTAGTTGGGGGACAGGCCAGGTGTTTCCTTGCAAGTTTACTCAAGCGTGGGTAAACATTTTGCTTAACTTTCCTCCGACAGATAGGATCATCATTTGTATTTAGTCGTTTTTCTTGGTGATTTTTTTCAATCATTTCCACTCCATCTTTTGGTAATTCGTGTGTTTCTTCATCACTATTATTAGACTGTATAAATTCTTCTAGTGAATCTGATATTGATTTATTTGTAGAAGGTGTTGGTTCTGTAGATTTCATTTTGTTCGTTAAATGGGTGGCGAATTAATAAATAGACTGCTCGGATTGAGGTTTTCCAACTGCAACGCAAAGTGACGATTTAACTTGTTCTAATATTGTGTTACAAAAAAACTTACCTTATAACGGGGATCTAACTAAATTGCAATAGTATGAAGGTTATTAGTTTCCACAGAACCAAAGCTTTTTTTCTAGCTTTAGTTTTATTACGTTTCATTCTTTTTAAACCGTCATCATTTTCATTCAAAGATGGTTCAAAATGCTTCCTTAGCGTCGAGATTAATGGTATTATATCGGAGACAGAAGCTGTAGAGGCGCTGATTTTTTGGTAATTTCTTCAAATGGTTTCAATAGCTTAATGCAGTGTGATATGATGTCATTTTCCACATTATTAAGAATGTTACCTTTGGAATACGAAATGGCGTACAAAACAAGAAGTTCTTTGAGCAATACCATTCTTTCCATCATATGAAGCGTACTGTTCCAGCGAGTTGGAACGTCTTTGATAACAGAAAGATATGGAATATCAAGCCGTTTTTGTGCCTTCCAACTCATTTTCATCTAGATAGGCCCATACGGCATCTTAAGTATTATTTTTATTATAAAATTCTTTATCAAATCTTGACAATAAATATCCGCGCAACATCCGCAGGGCAAAGCGCGGATGCGGATGCGGATGCGGATGCGGATCTATAATAATGTGCGGATGTTACCTGCATCACTAAATTATATATATATATATATATATATATATATATATATATATATATATATATATATATATATATATATATATATATATATATATATATATATATATATATATATATATATATATATATATATATATATATATATATATAATTTTTCATTAAAATAATTTGAATATCTGCAATCATAATAAAAGAAAATTAACAATTATTATTACTATTCCTACATATTTTGAAGATGGTTAACGTTAACGATTAACGTTAACTTCCGTTACATTCTTTACCGATAAACGCTTTAATGGTTAACGCCGTTAATTTTTTTTGTTAACGATTAAGGATTAACGGCGTTAACTTTCATTAACGGTGCCCACCTTTGTATATATATATATATATATAAATATATATATATATATATATATATATATATATATATATATATATATATATATATATATATATATATATATATATATATTTCTGTTTAAAATTAACAATATATACCTATATATATATATATATATATATATATATATATAGGCACTTTTCCTTTAAAAGGATGTTACATAAAAATACAGATATCGAAATATCGCTGAACACTAATCGTCTAACCATGCACTGTGACGTGTTAACTTAAACTCCAATAGAAGAAGAGAAAAAGTTGCCACATGTTGCTTTATTATATCATGTTAATTTTTATATGTTAATTTTGTTTTAATTTTTTTTTTATTTATTTTTTTAAGGGGCTCGAGCCGACGGTGGGACAGAGGGGGGGGCGAAGTCCCCCCCGTCCGAGACCCTGTCTCTTTTCGTATCTTGGCGATTTAATCTTGGGTATTCACCGTTTAAAAAATAAAAAAAAAAACTGTTATTGACAACCTTGTCGCTCTATATTGCCTTGAAATAATCGAAAAAAATCGATTACATCGCTCGTTCGATATATATCTGGTTAACATCCTTTTAAAGGAAAAGTTTCTATATATATATATATATATATATATATATATATATATATATATATATATATATATATATATATATATATATATATATATATATATATATATATATATATATATATATATATATATATATATATATATATATATATATATATATATATATATATATATATATATATATATATATATATATATATATCACTCAACCATTTCCCCCCCCCTAAATTTAAACCTGCAAACGCCCATTATTATTATTATTATAATTAATTTCATTTGGTTTACTCCAATTTTAACAAACAAGTATATAATTGTTACCGATACCTAAATAATAATAGCCATTTAAAGAAAATTACATAGATGTGATTAAAAATAAAAATTAAGGTTGGACAAATATAAAAGTTTTTAAATTTTATATATCTAATAAAGCTTAATTACTGTAAAACAATTGTTATATAATTATTGAATAAAACTACTAGTTTGTTAGTTATTTTGCCATAAGGATATTAAGATATTTCTGAGTGATTATCACTCGCAAAAAAAAATTATATATATATATATATATATATATATATATATATATATATATATATATATATATATATATATATATATATATATATATATATATATATATATATATATATATATATATATATATATATATATATATATATATATATATATATATATATATATAACTATATATAATTCATTTTGAATGAATGAGTCACAGAAGATTTTAAACTTCGTCAGCAGGATTCCGAACACTGGAACTCCGCGTTGCTGAGTTAACAGTAACTGGGCGCTTTATCCACTAAGCCATCCACGTCCCCAAAACAAGATGCTTCAAGCGTAGTTTTTAAAGCACCCGGTTTTCTCATCCCATAATATATATATATATATATATATATATATATATATATATATATATATATATATATATATATATATATATATATATATATATATATATATATATATATATATATATATAATTCATTTTGAATTAATGAGTCTTAAGATTTTATTCTCCATCAGAGGTATTCGAACACTGGAACTCCGCGTTGCTGATTAACAGTAACCGGGCGCTTTATCCACTAAGCCATTCACGTTCCCAGAATACACACATTTCAACTGCAACACCTTTCCAAATAATATATTGCTATATATATATATATATATATATATATATATATATATATATATATATATATATATATATATATATATATATATATATAAAGAAATAAAAAAAATAAAAAAAATAAACGAGAAAGAGCTTGTCGTCTATCTGCTGTCGGGCAACCTCATCAAACTCACAAACTTCTACCCTTAGCTTCTAAACACTCTTATTATATTCATTTAATATGGCAATAATATTTTGATGATTTTGCATTAGTTTCTCTAGACATGGCCTGCGAGGAGAAAAAATGGAAAATAAATAAAAAACTGTTTAGATCTATCGCGACTCAGATATATGTTTAATTATCATTTTCGAAAATTTATTTAATCTAGGTGTAGATTAATATTCCGAGTCTCCAATAATTTTCAGTGGCAATTCTTTTTCTCCTTTGTTGCATCGTAGATTTAGAAAACATGAGCAGTCTCTCACATGTTTTATATTCGCTTACATAAAATGGCAATTATTTGTGATTTTGCTGTTTTGAAGAGTTAAAAATATTACTTAACTTTCTTGTTTTCATATTATGTCGTCAAAGAAAAGTGTTGTGTGGAAATACTTCTTGGAAGAATCTGATGACCTTATAATATATTCTCTTTGCGATAATACGCCTTCAAGGAAAGGGCTGGGAAGGACTTCGCTGAAAAATCATTTTAGGGGTGGGCCCAATTTTAGATCCGGGTTGAGCCTCATTTAGACCCTACCTAATAATGAACCTAAAATTCTTAATTTGCAGCCAATTTTGATCGAAAAAAGCAAAACGCATCTTTTTCTGACATCTAAAACGTCATTTTCGAGTTGTTTTTTTTTTTTTGTGTCTGTTGTCATTTCTTTTCCGTTTTCATTTTTTTGAAAACTTATGTTTTTGACATTTTTTGACACTCGTCCTGCAATTTTTTTTTCAATACGACTTCAAACTTGAACTATACATAGATGGGTCCATTACCCACAAATTGTATTGATTAGAATATTTGATTTTTGACCGGATCCCAGCAATGGTCAAAATTCAAAACCTACTTTTTTGGTTTTGAAAATGAAATATTGCGATAATTTTTATTCTGGTCAAGCTATCAGGATGAAATTTTCAGGGGTTATGAAGTCTGGGGAGATACACATTTTTTATTTAGGTAATTTTTTGGTGTATGGAGTAGTTTTGGATTGTTCTTGAAACAAATTTTCAAAACAAATATATTGAAAAAAATTTTTAAATATTTTTTTTTTTGATCGGGTAAGTATGAAAAAATATATCTCAATATTCACTTTTTCGAAAAAATATTTTTAAAAAATTAAATATTGAGATTTTTTTTCCTATTTATCCGATCAAAAATAATATGTTTGAAAAGTGAAATATTGAAATTTTTATTTCCTACTTATCCGATTAACATAAAATTTACAAGGCGTATATAGTCGGCTGAGATACACCTTTTTTACTTAGATAAATTTTTTTTATATACTCCAAAAAAAAGAAAAATAATAAATAAAAAAAATAAAAAACATTTTTTTTTTCTTTCAAATTTGTTTCAAGAACAAGTTTAAAGATGTAACTGATGAAACACTACGCCAAAAAGAAGATAAAGAAAAAAAGAAAAAACTGCTGCTCAGCAAATGAAATAAAATATTCAAAAGTATTTTCATACTACAAAAAATTGGGATACAACTGATAACAAATCTAAGAGAGTGGATATACGTATAGCTGAGATGATAGTGATGGATGATTTACTATTCAGATATGTGGAAGATCTTAGATTCATGAGATTATTGGCGGAAGTTCTTCCGCAATACAAACTGAGGCGGCGGAATTTCTACTCGTCTCTAATAGACAAAGAAATATAAGAATGTGTTTTCAATAAAATAAAACAAATAATTGATGAAATAAAGCAATACAATAAATTTGCTTTTACTACAGATATTTTTAATTTTTTCAAGAGAATAAATCTTGTATTAGGTGCAATGCCATTGGAAGAACGACACAAGGGAGAATTCATTTCTACAAAATTTGATGAGATCTTGAAAAAATGGAACATATCCCGAGCAGATGTGTTCATTGTGCTTAATGCGCGATTCTGAAGCAAACATAAATAAAGAACTTTTCCTTTCTGGGTTAAATAATTTGAACTGCACAGTACATAAAACACAGTTAACAATTAAAAGTGGAGTTGACTCTCTAAAAGTAAAACAACCTCATTGTATTCAATGCACAATTTTCACTCATAGACATATATATATATATATATATATATATATATATATATATATATATATATATATATATATATATATATATATATATATATATATATATATATATATATATATATATGCTATATATATATATATATATTTATATATATATATATATATATATATATATATATATATATATATATATATATATATATATATATATATATATATATATATATATATATATATATATATATATATATATATATAGTAATAGAACAAAATAATCAAACAACAGCAACTCACTCAGAAAAATAATACCCACATCACTACAAACGACAACACAGATTAACGCCCTAAACACCCAAATCATAAACTTAACAAATACACATTCTTCAATAACTTCCAAACTTTCCTCACCAAGAACATCCAACACACGAATAACACCAGAATGTGGAAAACAATAAATATACTGAAAAACTCAACCAACCAACAAACATACACTCATGAATCCATCAAAAATCCAAACACACAAAACCTATCCAACAAATAACATGCAAACATTCTTGCAACTCATTTCTCAAAACAGTCAAAATCCAACACATCCTCAAAACAGGAAAATCATCAAAGCTCTCAAGAAAATAAAACTCAACCACGACCCAACAATAGAAATAGACACAACTGACCTAGAAAACATAACAAAGACACTCAAAAACTCACCTGCAACTGGCCCAGACAACATTTCAAACAAACACCTCAAACACCTAGGGAACACAGCTTTAACTCAATTAGCACAAATATACAACAGTTCCACCAGCCTAAATTTCATTCCCCCTATCTGGAAAAAGCTATCATTATACCCAAACTAAAACCAGGAAAAGACCCCTCTGACCCTTCATCATATCGCCCCATTTCTCTATTATCAACACTATGCAAACTACTAGAAAAAAACATACTAAACAA
>JABUQX010147791.1:25000-27639 GCA_015478945.1 Trachelipus rathkii
ACATCCGCACCTAAATTGACATCCACATCCGCATCCGCATCCTCACTTAATTGACATCCGCATCCGCATCCACATCCGCATCCGCATCCTCTTTTGAAAAATGAGGATGTTGAGGATGTTTTCTACATTTGATTTTGATTAAATGCATATAAAATAAATATTATTTGGCATCTTTATCATGGGAGTTTATGTGTATAATTGTAATTTGAATTTCGATTTCTGTTTATATATATATATATATATATATATATATATATATATATATATATATATATATATATATATATATATATATATATATATATATATATATATATATACTACCTATATATATATATATATATATATATATATATATATTATATATATATATATATATATATATATAGTATAACTTCATATGTATGTATGTATGTATGTATATGTATGTATAATAATAAATAATATATGTATGTAATAATAATATGTATAATAATATATATGTATATATGTTTATATATATAAATATATAATATAATAATAATAATAATATATAATATGTATATATGTATATATAATAATAATAACATAATATCTATGTAATATATATGTAATATATATATTATATATAATATATATATAATATAGCATAATAATAATAATAATAATAATAATAATAATATATATATATATAATAATACTGCCAACCACTAATAATAATAATATTAGTAATAATAATAATAATATATATATATAATATGTATATGTATTTGTAATAACAATAATAATAATAATATGTAATAATAATATACAATAATATGTATACTTAGTATTGTAATAATGTATGTATGTAATAATAATAATGTAAATAATATGTAGCTGTAATAACAACAATATTATGTAATTGCTATATTATGTAATATAGTGTAATGTGTAGCCAGCCAGCCAGCCAGTAATAATATACAGTAACCTGCAGTAACATACGTACATAGAAGTCACTCAACATCATATATTTTGGTCTTATATCAATCAACATCATCAACCAGCCTTAATATGTATATATATCAATTACTATAATGTAATATATAGTATGTAATAATATGTAATAAAGTATATATATAATAATAACCAATAATATATATATGTATATGTATAATAACAACATAACATATAATAATATTAATATATAATATGTATATGTTATATATATATATATATATATATATACTATATATATATATACAGGAAGATTTATCTAAACAGGAATATATAATCATGTCATGTCATGTCATGTACATCACTAATATATATATATATATATATATATATATATATATATTTATATATATATATGTATATATATATATATATATATATATATATATATATATATATATATATATATATATATATATATATATATATATATATATATATATATATATGAAGGCGGAGAGGTTGCAGGCGGGGGAGAAAAGGAGCGTGATTAAAATGGAGGTACTGAAAGAGCAGGGAAAAAGGCAAGAATATGAAGAAAGATTGAATGTAAACATGGAACAGATGATGAATGCGGAGATAGTGGATGACATTCGGAATGTAGTGATGAAAGCAGCAGAGGAAACCCCTCGGAAGAAGATAGATATGAGGAACGCGAAAAAGACACGCGATGATGGAACGAAGAGGTTAGAGGAGTGGTGAGGGAGAAGACAGTAAAAATGAGAGAGTGGCTAAGAGACAGAACGGCTCAGTCAAGAGCTCTGTATGTGGTGGCCAGAAACACGGCGGAGAGTGTGAAAAGAAGAGCAAAGAGGGAGGCAGCAAAAATTGTAGCGGAGGAGCTGAGGGAGGACGTGAGGGGAGGAAGGAAGAAAATCTTCCGATTAGCAAAGACTTATCGGGGATCAAAGAAAAAAGTAGCGAGCATAAAGGATGAACAGGGAGAAGTGTTAATAAGACCGGAAGATATAAATAAGAGATGGACAGAACATTTTGGAAAACTTCTGGGTGAGGAGGGTCAGGAAAAGAGAAGAGCTGGAGGAGGCCTTAAAGAAAATGAGCAATGGAAGGGCCCCGGGAGAAGATGGATTGCCCATAGAATTAATAAAAGAGGGAGGAGAGTGTGTGAAGGAAGCAGTGTTGAAGTTTATCAACAAGTGCTGGAGAGAAAGTGAGGTTCCAGAGGGATGGGGAAAAACCATCATTATACCAATATATAAAGGAAAGGGAGATGTGGGTGAATGTAATAATTACAGAGGTATTTCGTTATTGGACCATCTGGCAAAAGTATACGAAAGGATACTTGAAAGAAGAGTGAGGGCAATTGTGGAACCCAGACTTGGAGAGGAGCAGTATGGGTACAGGGCGAATAGAAGCACCACAGATCTTATGTTCGCCCTGAGAATGATAACGGAAAAGATAATAGAATACAACAAAAAGGCATACATCGCATTTATAGATCTGAGAAAGGCATTCGATTCGGTACCTAGGAAGAAATTGTTCGAGGTTTTAGAGAGAGAATACGGAGTGGGTGGTTACTTAAGAAAGGCTTTGGAGAGTATGTATAAAAATGACAAATGTAATGTAAGAACGGGATATGAAAACGAGAAATGGTTTGAGGTGGGAGCTGGCGTTAAGCAGGGAAGTGTATTGTCACCAATTCT
>JABUQX010147792.1:0-31917 GCA_015478945.1 Trachelipus rathkii
AGAGTGCGGACAAAACCTGACTCCTGTGTAGTAGGGGGTCCACTCAGCAAAGAGAGCATCTGCACCAGGAGATCAGAAGGCTTCTGATCTCCTAGTGAGGTGCCACGTAGGAGTTCTTCGTACTTGGCCTCCTGAGAAAGGGACAGGCGGGAGATCAAGAGGGTACGAAGATCTGAGTAAGGGGTAGAAGAAGCGGACAGGGTAGGGATGGAATCCCTAATGCGGAGGGATACATCCTCAGGCAGGAAGGACAAAACCGTACTGTACTTGGTCGCCTCATCACTGATAGTACGGAGGATGCCATCTACTAGTGAAAACCATGTTTCAGGATGGTGAGGGTAGAAAGGAGGGAGACGAAAGTGGTGAGGGGGTGGAGGATGGGTGTCGTCGTTAGTCTCCACCATGACGAGGGCTGGAGAATGAAGTAGAAGAAAAGAAATGACGAAGAGAGAAGGTAAGAATTAGGAGAGGAATGAAGGAAGGAAGAAGGCAAAACCACAGCACCAATACTAGAAAAAGTAAACGATTCTGTTTCCGATTGTACTTTTCTATTTTGACTCAAAACTATTCTGCTTCCGGTGGTACTTTTTGTTTTCGATATTTGATACGTATATATATATATATATATATATATATATATATATATATATATATATATATATATATTTATCATATATATATATATATATATATATATATATATATATATATATATATATATATATATATATATATATATATATAAATTGAAAATTATAAAAATATATATATATATATATATTTATATACTGTTATATATATATATATATATATATATATATATATATATATATATATATATATATATATATATATATATATATATATATATATATATATATATATATATATATATATATATATATATCAGAGGTGGGCACCCGCAACTTTTTTTTTAGTCCGCAATTCGCAATTCCGCTAACTTTGTGGGGCATTCCGCAGTTCGCAATTCCGCAACTTTTCAGACCATCAAACCTCCACTATCGCAAGTCCGCACGTCCGCACGTCTTCAGCTAATAATGTGCGACTTCACAAAAGATTTTAAAATTAAATACTAAATAGTATATATCCTTACAAAAAATTTATTTATAATATTATATGAAAAATTGAATGAATATTTACAAAACTCTCAAGATTTTCTACTTCCTCCTAAATGTCGTCTTCAAAGGACAAGAGATCCATATTACCTTTCAAAAAGATATAACATATCATGCCAAAAATAAAAATTAAGAGATTACGCCCTAAAAACTCCAACTAAGGCATCCGATTATTCTCCGAAATAGGCTCCACCCACACGCTAGCATTTTTCCTTTTTGAAGATATCGTGAACATCTGGCTGCGCGTAAATGAAATCAGCATTAAAAAACCAGTGAATGCTAGCAATCTATTCCAAACAAAATTTATGAAACCAAACCAAGGTAAGGAACAAGGCAGAGTAGAATTTAAAATAGTATTAAGGCGGCAAGGCAAAAGTAAAGCGATGATAGCCGATCTAAGACTGTAGGCTTAGGCTAGGGAAGCTGGGTAATAGTAGCGCAGAGGTGAACAGCCCAAAAATGTTAGAATTAGAAACTTTTAAATATATTTTAGCAACAATATAGTAAATAGAGGTCGCATAGATCGGTATTTACTATATCTAACCCTAGCGGGCATGCGCCTCACATAGCAGTTTGGAGAGAGACCAATTAAGCTGGGTAATAGTAGCGCAGAAGTGAACAACCGAAAAATGTTAGAATTAGAAACTTTTAAATATATTTTAGCAACAATATAGTAAATAGAGGTCGCATAGATCGGTATTTACTATATCTAACCCTAGCGGGCATGCGCCTCACATAGCAGTTTGGAGAGAGGCCAATTAAGCTGGGTAATAGTAGCGCAGAAGTGAACAACCGAAAAATGTTAGAATTAGAAACTTTTAAATATATTTTAGCAACAATATAGTAAATAGAGGTCGCATAGATCGGTATTTACTATATCTAACCCTAGCGGGCATGCGCCTCACATAGCAGTTTGGAGAGAGGCCAAGCTAGGTGATTTTAGTGCAGTAGGCTCTCTCTCTCTCTCTCTCTCTCTCTCTCTCTCTCTCTCTCTCTCCTCTCTCTCTCTCTCTCTCTCTCTCTCTCTCTCTCTCTCTCTCTCTCTCTCTCTCTCTCTCTCTCTCTCTCTCTCTCTCTCTCTCTCTCTCTCTCTCTCTCTCTCTCTCTCTCTCTCTCTCTCTCTCTCTCTCTCTCTCTCTCTCTCTCTCTCTCTAGTCAAAGAAGTTACAACAACATAGGCAATTTTTAATATATGTATATAGGTGTCTGTGTGAGACTCATATCAAATGTAATGCTGCTTCATGCGAATGTATATCAGGAGGATCCTTTTCCTGCCTGTGTATGCATATACATAAAACAGCTCCTCCCAAACTAATAATCATTTGTACTACTACTCTGCATAGGCTTCATATTCTGTAGGAATTCTTCCTGCAGAATATGATTCATATGTAGAATAGTAATAACTAGGATTACCCTGTTCTAATGCCTTGTTGTTTTTGTTTTTTTAGGACAGGGGTCCAACCCTAACCTGTGAATTAGCTGTAAGAAAATAAACTTGTAAAGAAAAAAACATTTCTCAATCAACCTTAAAGAAGCGGTCCTAAGCAACAGATAGTGACCCCGAAGAGTGAAGATTAGATTCCCAGGCTGGAATCAGAACACCCACAACAAGGCCAGGAAAAACTATTACAAACGAACCCAATCACTTTTGTACCTTTTGTTAGTATTGTTTTTTTTAACGGGTAGATTTACCCACTCGTTGTGTTGTGCCTTTTTCTATCTTCTTAACAGCCTTCACGAGTCCAGCTGCAGCCATCAAGAGCCAGCTCCGTCAGCAGAGTATCAAACTAACGCTGTTGGACCCCTACCTTGGTACAGTTCTGTATTTCATACAGAACATATAATTTGTGCTACATCCCGGTATTATTATTTTTTTTATTGTTCTTATCAATTTTATTATTATTATTATTATTATTATTATTATTATTATTATTATTATTATTATTATTATTATTATTATTATTATTATTATTATTATTATTATTATTATTATTATTATTATTATTATTATTATTATTATTATTATTATTATTATTATTATTATTATTATTATTATTATTATTATTATTATTATTATTATTATTATTATTATTATTATTATTATTATTATTATTATTATTATTATTATTATTACCCCTCGTCGTGGGATTCCTCATACAGTATAGCCACACTCTTGTGTGCGGAGGAAATCCTTGTACACTCACTCAAATAAGCATAATAATATAAAAAAAAAAAAAGTTTTTTTTTTTTATTATTTTTAGACAATTTCATATCGCAGCAATCTCGTTTTTATTATGGGTCTAGCCCCTAAGGTGTAATTTCTTTGCCTTTTCACCCCGCGATCCGCTATTAGCGCCCCCGCTTGCTCCCCATCTTCCTTCCCTTCCTTTCTCTCCCTCGCTCTACCTAATTCTCCGCCTTTCACCATGTCCGCGCGATCTATCCATCTCCAACCTTTCTTTGTTAACGATCCTGACCTTTGGTTTGAACTCGCAGAGTCAGTGCTCCTGTCCATAGAAGACGAGAAGGAGAGATATGCGAGAGTGGTGAATGCTCTCCCAGAGTCTTGTCTGGCCAAAATTAGGGACGGGTTAGCAGAAACTAGGGCCTCTACCACCCCGTACGCCGCTCTCCAGACACTCATTACCGACCGATTGGCCCCCACCAGAGAGGAACGGGTAGAGACGCTGCTTAGAGGCGTTGCCCTGGGTGATCAAAAACCATCAGAGTTGATGACGAGAATGCTGGGTTTGTTGGGGGGTACACCTTCTCCGCGAGAGGTGCAAATTATTCGTACACTCTTCCTCCAGAAGATGCCCGCTGAGCATCACAGTGTCCTGCAGTCGTTGAATCCGGCGCAAACTCTCCCTGAGTTTGCTGCCATAGCGGACCGGGTTGTGCGCCCACCTATAACCTCTACTTCCAACGTTTTCGCAGTCTCTCCCACACCTGCCACCGCTACCGCTCTCCCTCCCCCGCAAACAGCTGCGCCTCACGCCCATCACATTCCCCTTCTCCCTCAACCGCCTTCTGCCGCCTTTCCAGCTCAACCTCCTTATTCCCACCCACCCCAACCTTCCCACCCTCAGATTTTCGCAGTACAAAATTCTCTGGCATCTCTCGAGGCCCGGATGTCGGTTTTTGAAACGGGCATGGCTGAGATAAAATCTGCTCTTCTCTCCATCACTTCGGCTAGTATTAATAACAATTTTCGCTCTCGTGATCGCACTCCTTCCAACTTTCGTCCTTCTCGCGGTCCTCGTTCACCTTCTGCTTCTTCCTCCCGCCAGCGCCAGTATCCACATGGGTACTGTTACTATCACCATACCTTCGGTATGGACGCGAATAAGTGCGATCCCACCTGCTCACTCCATCAGGGAAACTCAGCAGCCAACCCGTCGTAGGGGCGACGGGAGTTGCTGGCTCTTTTTCTCCTTCTCCTCCTACTACACAGGATGTTCTTCGTATCTACGATCAGTCCACTAAACTTGCCTTCTTGATCGATTCCGGCTCTAGCCTTTCGATTTTACCCAACAACCCTTCTCAAGACTCGGCTATCCCTCTTTCAGGCCGTCAACTTTTCGCTGCTAATGGCTCTTCCATTCCGGTATATGGAGAGCGTTTATGTACGTTGGATCTGTCTCTCCGCCGCCAGTTTCCGTGGGTTTTTCTCGTCGCTGAAGTGACACAGCCCATCCTCGGCGCTGACTTTTTGTCCCATTTCAATCTTATGGTAGACCTTCGTAATAGGCGTCTAGTTGACGGTGATACTTCTCTTTACTCTCACGGTTCCCTAGGTTCTTCAGAGCTAAGGGGCATTTCCGCTATCGCTCCGCCATCTTCGGTAGTGTCTCCCTTCCTTTCTATCCTGCAGAAGGACTTTCCTTCTTTATTGCATCCTTGCTCTTCAGATACCCCTCTTAAGCATTCTGTGGAACATCATATAGAGACCACTGGCCCACCCACCTTTGCTCGAGCTCGCCGCCTTCCTCCTGATAAACTCAAAGCCGCCAAGGCCGAGTTTGATCACATGTTGCAACTTGGCATTGTGCGCCCTTCCAAGAGTTGTTGGTCTTCTCCGCTACACATGGTCCCTAAGGGCACCACGGGTGATTGGAGACCCTGTGGTGATTTTAGGGCTTTGAATTCTGCCACAACACCGGATAGGTACCCTGTGCCGCATATACAAAGTTTCACTTCCCACCTGTCTGGCAACACCATTTTTTCTTCTTTGGACTTAATTCGAGCCTACCATCAGATACCCGTGGCTCCGGAGGACGTTCCCAAGACAGCTGTAATCACCCCCTTTGGCCTCTTTGAGTATACAAGGCCATTCGGTTTGAAAAATGCAGCCCAGTCCTTCCAGAGGTTCATCGATTCTATCCTCCGTGGCCTTCCTTTTGCTTGGGCATATTTAGATGATCTTTTAGTCGCTTCCTCCTCTCCTGAAGAACATATGGATCACCTACGTGCCGTTTTCGGTAGGTTGGATGATGCGGGAATTCGTCTCAATCCTACCAAGTGCGTATTCGGCGCGTCTTCTCTTACGTTCCTTGGTCACACAGTCTCGGCCGAGGGTATTTGCCCTCTTGTAGACCGTGTCACCGCTATCCGAGCCTTTCCTCTTCCCCAAAATCAAAAGCAACTTCGTCAATATCTGGGAATGATCAACTTTTACCACAGATTTCTGAAATCAGCGGCAGCCCTCCTAGGCCCGCTTACCGCACTCATTCGTCCTAAACAGCGAGGCAGCACCACTAAAGTCGACTGGTCTCCGGCAGCAGAGTCTGCTTTTGAGGCTTCCAAAGAAGCCCTCGCCTCCGCCACTCTTTTAGTTCATCCCCACGATACCGCACCAGCGAGAGTGCAGGTAGATGCCTCCGATTTCGCTGTTGGTGCGGTGCTTCAGCAGTTCCAAAAGGGCGAATGGTGCCCACTTGCCTTCTTTTCACGCAAGCTGCAACCCGCCGAAACAAGGTATAGTGCTTTTGGTCGGGAATTGCTTGCTATGTATCTTGCTGTTCGCCATTTTCGGTACTTTTTGGAAGGACGGGAGTTCCACATCCTGACCGACCACAAAGCGATCACTTTCGCAATGGCTTCACGGCATGAACGTCACTCCCCCCGTGAAGCTCGTCATCTTGAATTCGTTTCCCAGTTTACGACAGACATACGTCACATGGACTGAAGCTATCCCTCTCTCTGTTGCCACTGCCGAATCTATAGTTAAAGCTCTTTCCCCCATTCCTGACATTGATTACGCAGCCATGGCCACGTGCCAGGAGCAAGACAATATCGATCTTCAGCAGGACTCTTCTCTACAGCTGCAGTGGCTCAATCTTCCGGGCATAGAGAAGAGACTCTTGTGTGACACTTCAACAGGCCACCCTCGCCCTTTCGTTCCAAATTCTCTTCGAAAGGCAGTCTTCTGCAATCTCCATTCGCTTTCACACCCTGGCGTCGAGGCTTCACGCAAACTGGTAACAGCTCGTTTTGTGTGGCCTAAAGTTAACGCCGATGTAGCGAATTGGGTCCGCGCCTGCATGGCTTGTCAACGCTCTAAGGTGCAAAGACACACTAAAGCTCCCTTGGGCACCTTCTTGCCCCCTGGTCAACGTTTTGAAAGAGTTCACATCGACATTGTTGGACCTCTTCCACCTTCTCATGGCATGCGATATATCCTCACCTGTATCGATCGGTTCACTCGTTGGACTGAAGCTATCCCTCTCTCTGTTGCCACTGCCGAATCTATAGCTAAAGCTATCTCGAACGGGATTTGTGAGAGGTTCCACCGTCAGCTTAAAGCCTCTCTCATGGCACATCCACAACCAGAACACTGGACTGAGGCTCTTCCTTTGGTTATGCTGGGTATACGCACGGCCGTTAAGGAGGATCTTCAGTGTTCAGCTGCAGAACTTGTTTATGGCTCTACACTTCGCCTGCCTGGCGAGTTCTTTTCTCAATCTTTCCCGCTTGCTACTGCAGACCCCACCCTGTATCTCACTCGCTTGAAACGCTGCGCCCTCTCATGGAGACCTACTCCGACCCGCCAGCAAAAGGTGCACTCTTACATTCCGAAAGATCTCTCTTCCTGTACCCATGTTCTAGTCAGGCATGACTCCCACCGTTCTCCCCTCCAACCCAAGTACGACGGGCCCTTCCCGGTTTTACTTCGGAAGGAGAAGTTCTTCAAAGTACAGCTTCCTACTCGTACCGACGTTATATCGATCGATCGTCTCAAACCTGCCTATTTTGAGGCGAACCCTCCGGACGTCCAGGCCTCGGACTTGTTCCCTAAACCCATCCCGATTCCTCTGGATGCCCCACCTTCTTACCCTGTGCCAGATTCTCCACCTCCTTCATCTCCTCCCGACTCTTCACCTCCTTCAACTCCTACGGATTCACCACCTTCACCACTTCTCCCTCTCGACCCAGATCTACTTCCTTTCCCTCCTCCTCCTCTTCCTCTGCCGTCTCCTTCCACTTCTCCACCTCCTGCCTTGCCTTCCACAGGCAGCTCTCCTGCTGTTCCACTTCCTTCTCGCATCCCTCGTCCTCTTACTCGTTCTCTTTCTCGCGCTCTCGCCCCCACTCCTACGTCTCCAATACAACCTCCCCGCTCTTGTCTGCGCCCAGTTTTGCAACCCACTTCGTCTGGGAATGTATCGAGCAGAGGCCGCAAGTTGCGGAGGCCGTTTCGCTTCCGCGATTGAAGCAACTGCGACCTCAGCTCTGCAGGGGGGTATATAGTGTGGATCCACTCTAAGTATATAACATATCATGCCAGAAATAAAAATTAAGAGATTACGCCCTAAAAACTCCAACTAAGGCATCCGATTATTCTCCGAAATAGGCTCCACCCACACGCTAGCATTTTTCCTTTTTGAAGATATCGTGAACATCTGACTGCGCGTAAATGAAATCAGCATTTAAAAAAAAAAAAAAAACTAAGCAATTAACCAGTGAATGCTAGCAATCTATTCCAAACAAAATTTATGAAACCAAACCAAGGTAAGGAACAAGGCAGAGTAGAATTTAAAATAGTATTAAGGCGGCAAGGCAAAAGTAAAGCGATGATAGCCGATCTAAGACTGTAGGCTTAGGCTAGGGAAGCTGGGTAATAGTAGCGCAGAGGTGAACAGCCCAAAAATGTTAGAATTAGAAACTTTTAAATATATTTTAGCAACAATATAGTAAATAGAGGTCGCATAGATCGGTATTTACTATATCTAACCCTAGCGGGCATGCGCCTCACATAGCAGTTTGGAGAGAGGCCAATTAAGCTGGGTAATAGTAGCGCAGAAGTGAACAACCGAAAAATGTTAGAATTAGAAACTTTTAAATATATTTTAGCAACAATATAGTAAATAGAGGTCGCATAGATCGGTATTTACTATATCTAACCCTAGCGGGCATGCGCCTCACATAGCAGTTTGGAGAGAGGCCAAGCTGGGTAATAGTAGCGCAGAAGTGAACAACCCAAAAATGTTAGAATTAGAAACTTTTAAATATATTTTAGCAACAATATAGTAAATAGAGGTCGCATAGATCGGTATTTACTATATCTAACCCTAGCGGGCATGCGCCTCACATAGCAGTTTGGAGAGAGGCCAAGCTAGGTGATTTTTGTGTGCAGTAGGGTCAGCCATATCTCTCTCTCTCTCTCTCTCTCTCTCTCTCTCTCTCTCTCTCTCTCTCTCTCTCTCTCTCTCTCTTCTCTCTCTCTTTATTCAAAGTTATAACAACATAGGCAGTTTTTAATATGTATATATGAAGTGTCTATTATTGAGACTCATATCAAATGTAATGCTGCTTCATGCGAATGTATATCAGGGAGGATCCTTTTCCTGCCTGTGTATGCATATACATAAAACAGCTCCTCCCAAACTAATAATCATTTGTACTACTACTCTGCATAGGCTTCATATTCTGTAGGAATTCTTCCTGCAGAATATGATTCATATGTAGAATAGTAATAACTAGGATTACCCTGTTCTAATGCCTTGTTGTTTTTGTTTTTTTAGGAGGTCCAACCCTAACCTGTGAATTAGCTGTAAGAAAATAAAACTTGTAAAGAAAAACATTTCTCAATCAACCTTAAAGAAGCGGTCCTAAGCACCCAGCTTCAATATATATATATATATATATATATATATATATATATATATATATATATATATATATATATATATATATATATATATATATATATATACTATATATATATAAAAAGATATATATATATATATAAAATTTTATATATATATTTACATATATATATATCTATATTTCTATATATATATATATATATATATATATATATATATATATATATATATATTCTTATATATATATATATATATACTATATATATATATATACTATACTATATATATATATATATATATATATATATAAAATTGAAAGAATATAAAATTAGTTATATATAAATATAATATTACAAATAATAAAAATAAAATGATAAAAAGAAGTAATAATAATAATAATAATAATAATAATAATAATAATAATAATAATAATAATAATAATAATAATAATAATAATAATAATAATAATAATAATAATAATAATATTAATTAGTAATCCCTGAAAGATTGTTCAGTGGTGTTGCTGCAACAGGACAGTCCTCCTTTGTCTGGCCTATGGATGGGGTCCAACGCGTGCTTTGAAGCTGCGCACGAAAATTTGGTAGGCCCGTAGCTGTGGATAAATATGCTGGCTGGGTGTTGGGAGCCTACTTCCACTGGTAGGCTTCAAGGTCGCTCCGATGGTTCCACTTTTAGTGGGATGCGTTGTTTGGAGTTAGTGGGCAAACCAAAAGGATTGAGACAAAGACTTGATTGCAGTTGAATTTGTATTCAGAAAAAATACGGACCCCAGTAACCTGGGAATTAAACAAAAAAAGAATAATAAATACTAAGAAATAAAAATAATATAACTAAATTTAACATAAAATATAATAAATAATTACTGTACATTAAATTTTATATAATAAAAATTTTGGGCCTATTAGATGGCCTATTTGTTGGCCTACATAAAAATTGACAAGATATTAGTGGCCGAAAAAAATCAAGCAGTAGGTCCCCCATGAAAGTGGCTTAGAAAAAATAATAGGCCCTTAGTATATGCTAACCTAAGGGTGCTACCTTGAGGATAAACTAGCTAAGCAATTATAAGTAAAATATATAAAGAAATACGATATAATAACGCCACTTCACAGGGTAACATTTATCACTATTATTTACATTAATATATATTAATAAATAAAATCGCACTCTGCCTATTTCACTCACCATGGCAAAAAAAGGTAATTAGCTCGCTTTAATAAGCTTTAGATAACATAAAATAATAAAAAATTCATAAGTTATAAGAGCTCGGCAAACGGTTGCAGTTGAGCGCAAAAATGGCGGTAGAATGAGATGAGGACGCACGTCAGTCGTAATCATATTGTTTAATTAATACATAGTGAGAAAATAGAGTTCATTAATAAACTCCGCTTTTGCATTTGCGTGCTATGTTGGTAAAATTGACCTGACCTCATCACCACAATATATATAATATACATATATAATATATATATATATATATATATATATATATATATATATATATATATATATATATATATATATATATATATATATATATATATATATATATATATATATATATATATATATATATATATATATATATATATAACTTATAGTATATATATATATATATATATATATATATATATATATATATATATATATATACTATACTAATATATATATATATATACTTATATATATATATATATATATATATATATATATATATATATGAATTGATAAAAGGAAGAATGAAAGCATTAGGGAGTTGTATGGTGTTAAGAAAGGGACAAATGATTGAATAAATGCAAGTACATTGAGATGGTTTGGTCATGTGGAAAAGTTGGATGATAGTCGGTTGGTTAAGCGGATGTATAGTGGTGAGTGTGCTGGGGGGAATCGACCAGCTGAGAGACGGAAGAAAAAGTGGATTGAGTCAGTAAAGGAATGCCTGGAGGAGAGGAATGTAAGTTTGGCAAAGGTGGCATAATAGAAGTGAATTGCGTGGTTTTGTGAAGGGGTATGGTTGGAGAGCATCTGGGCCAAGGGATGAACCCCACATTGACGAGATGCCATAGTGAGGGTCCGCCGCGGTCCCTTGAAGCTCTAGGGTGGATTTTCTGACCGCGACGAGTTCTCACTTAAAGGTATAAAGGGGCGGTATAGGGCTAGCCTTTCTTTTCTACGTGCGGCATGTTCTTCTACTACTTTCCTGATTTCAGTGCATGCTAAGCATAAAATACGAAAAACCTATGTTTTCATATTTTTTGATTCACTTCTTACAATTTTCGAAATTACTTCAAACTTGAACTCTACGTAGATCGGTCCATTATTTTTTGTTTGATTTATGACCCCAGATCCCAGCAATAGTCAAAAATTCAATTTTTTTTTTTTTTTTTTTTAATGAAAAATGGAGATTTTTTTTCTGGTCAAGCAATCAGGATGAAATTTTCAGGGCTTATGTAGTTGTGGGAGATACATATTTTTATTTAGATAATGTTTTTATTTATGGAGTAGTTTTGGATTTGTTCTTGTTACAAATTTTCGAAAAAAAATAATTGTAAATTTAAAAAAAAAATTTTTTTTGAGTATACGCAAAAAAAATTATCTAAATAAAATAGGTGTATTTCGCCAGACTATATACGCCCTGAAAATTTGATGTTCATAGGATAAGTAGGAAAAAAATTATCAATATTTCACTTTTTAAAAAGCAGTGAAAGGTGAAATGTGAATCTTTTTCCCTACTTATCGGATCTTATCAACAGAATTTACAGGGGTATATTTTACTTAGATAATTTTTTGGTATATTAAAAAAAAAAAATTAAATTTCCAAAAAATTATTTTTTGAAAATTTGTTTCAAGAGCAAATCCAAAACTATTACCTATACAAAAACACTATGTAAATAAAAAAAATGTGTATCTCCCCGACTACATAAGCTCCAAAAATGCCATCCCACTTGTCGGAACAAAAAAAAATTATGCATTTTTAATTTTAAAAAAAAAAAAAAAATTTAATTTGACCATTTCTCTAGAAAAAAAAAAAAAAAATCAAACAAAAAAAAAATGTTACGACCCCCTATAGGTAAGGACTTATCTACGTATAGTTCAAGTTTGAAATCATTTAGAATAAGATTGTAGAGAGGTAATCAAATGAATGAAACATAGGTTTTCAAACGAATGAAAAAAACTCAACTTCTTACAAATCTCCCTCCTCTAAAACACCTTCCAACTTTCTCTATCTCTTTCGACGGTTCTCTCGTCTACTCCTGTTGACATTATATAAACATCCTTGGCCTTAGCACATTAACAAAAAATGTCTTGGAAGCCTCACATCACAACGGTTGCTAGGGCGGCCTCAAGAAAACTGGGAGTCTGTTTAGACTGCGAGACTTTTTTCTTCTCCAGTTACTCCAGCTATACAAGGGCATCATCCGCCCTTGTATGGAGTGCTACTGCTCTCATATCTAGGGGGCTCTGGTTTCACCCGTTTTTTGGACGGGGTCAAGTGTCAAAAGGCTTATAAACTGTTCCGTACTTTCCACTTCATTTGGGCCTCTCTATCTTTGCGGCGCGTGTTGGTGCTATCCTGCTTTTCTATAGGTACCCGCAGCGGCGAATTAACTCGAGGAACTTGTAACTCGCGATGCCACCACCTTTACGGCGCCCGCGCACAAGGGGTGCTGTGTCTGCACATTGTGGATATCGGTAACTCCAGGCTAGTACGCTGCGGGGTGCTTCCTTTCCTGCCACCTCTGTTCTGGGGAATTCTCTTCCATCTATGTTTCCCTGCTAGATTTAATCTCCCTCTCTTTAAGTCGTGTCTGTGCTCATCTGCGTAATTTGCATTAGTTGAGGTTCTGAGACGTGTAACACCCCTCCTTGAATAAGGCTCTGCCCGTGAGTGGTGGTGACAACTATAAAAAAAAAAAAAAAGAAAAAAAAAGAAATGCCTATAGACACAGAAAAACACCTGAAAAAGACGTTTTAGAGAGAAAAAGCTGCAATTTGCTGAAAATTGGCTGAAAATTAAGAATTTTAAATCATTTTAGGTTGGAAGGAGATCTAAATGGGGCTCAACCCGGTAATTGGTCCCTTCCTTTAGTCTTCAGGGATGAAATATTTCCACCACCCTGGATTTAATAAAAGGATATTACCAAGTGAAAATGGAAAGAGATCAGCATTGAGAATGCGACTTTTACCACTCCAATATCCCATTGGGAGATTTTACGTATGTCGTTTGGCGCAAAGGATGGGTCCAAAATTTTCCAACGAGGGATGAGATTTGCTTTGGCTCATATCCCTTTGAATGATTGCATGGTTTACCTGGATGAATTCCTCATCATTGGCGAAACTTTCGAGAAACATTTGGAGACCCCTGAGAAAGTTTTGTCGGCATTCCAGGATACAGGGTTTAAAATTAAACCAGCAAAGTCCTTTCTCCTAAGAAGGAAGGTGCAGTACTTAGGCCACAAAGTTTCGGAACAGGGAATGGTTCCCTTGGATTCTAACTTGCAGGGCATCATGCAGCTCCCAGCTCCAACTACAAATCGTAAGTTGCGACAGTTTCTGGGTATGATAAACTTCTAGACGTCCTGTGCCCATTTGCTTGGAAATTACAAAACCACTCTTTGAATTGCCAAGTACGAAGACTCAGAAGTGGACCGAGCCTACCAGAGGGCTTTTGAAGACTTGAAAGAGGCAATCACAACACACAAGCTTTTATCGTATCGTATCCAGATCGCTCCGAGCAAGCGCAACCTTTATTGTTGTATGTCGATGCCTCCGAGATCGGAACAAGAGCGTGTCTTGCCCAGACCCAATCTGGGAAAGAACGTCCTATAGCTTCTCGACCACATTTAATAAAGCAGAACGACGCTACATAGTACAACAGAGAGGGAGGTTGCTGCTATACTTTTTTTTTACATAGTATGCCATTGGTGAATGCCAGAGTAGCTTGCACTCGGGAGGAGATAAATGACATCGA
This sequence comes from Trachelipus rathkii, assembly GCA_015478945.1. NCBI lineage: Eukaryota > Metazoa > Arthropoda > Malacostraca > Isopoda > Trachelipodidae > Trachelipus > Trachelipus rathkii. The sequence continues at coordinate 14,238 of JABUQX010147792.1, forward strand.
TTACGAGTTACGTTACATTCCGGGTAAAGAGAACATCATCGCCGATGCGTTATCTCGATCACACATAGTAGAAGTTGCTGAAGAACAAGAGCCGATTTTGAGCTACAAGATCCCACAGAGCCTGAACCGAAAACTAGTCTATCCTTTGAGGGTTTTGATGATCTTTTCACAAGACCACTAGTAAACCCGGTAGCCCAATTTTCGATCGAGGATACTCGTCTCTATACCCGGTCTAGAGGGATTTGTCAAGAATTACCCACCGTCTCTCCCCTCTTGATCGAGAGAAGGCGTAAACGTAATTAAATGTAATACAAATAAAACCCATACGAAACAAAATTACATGGAAATTTATAAAATTTAAGAGTATTACTAATCATAGTAAATTTTTTTCAGATCCTCGTTATCGGGCATTCGTGGGTGCGGGATATAGAAGAGAAGTTTACCCCAGACTTGATCCCGAGAGCTGAAGTGATGTTCAAGTCCTACCCTGGGGTGGATTTGGAGAGATTGGGTAGAATAGTCGACCATTTGGTTAACCCTTCCAATACCCATATGCTGGTTTTTGTATTATTACAGAAGTCTATCAACAGCCAGCAGCAATTACCGGACTCAGATTCTGATGTGTCACGGTGGGTGACCATCAGTAATTTTCGATACGAGAACGAAGATTTTGCTGGGCCATTTTCGCGCTTCTCCGGAAGATGAGCGAGAATCAATCCCAGCATTTATTTATTTTATCTTGGCCAAAGCCCCGGTCCTTGACCTGGTTTATTATAACCGGTTGAAGGTAAACCGATATCCCCGACGGTTGCAAGAATACTATGCCCAAGCCAATGAGTAACAGGACAGGATACTGCACCTCCAAGCTAGGCAGATGCATATGGTGGTAAGAACTTTGAGAAAAGCGGAAGTGCAATGGTATAAGAAAGTCACATACCCTGTCATGTATGCTGCTACAGAGTTGCCCGGACAACGAGCCAACACCAAGAGGCTCCTGTCTGGGGAAGAATTGGAGTCTCCCATGGAAGAACTCACCATCCGAAGTGAAGTGGGAGAAGGCAATGTAGTGGAGGACCAGGCTCATCCCGGACCATCGGGACTTCAGCCTCCCATAGTTCTTCCAGTGGTGGAGGAACTTGGGGCCCCAGAGACCCGGAATTATTCCCCTATCCGATTTGGGAATCTGGATCTAGCTGATACTCGGGAGACTAGAGAGCGGCCAGAATAGAGGTGGTGAGCCGGAGTAGATCTGTCCAACGGATGGCAAAACCGACTCCGTATCAAAGACCGGAAGCCGCGCCATCACAGAGAGTGAAATTGGAGGCCCTTCTAGGAACTTTAGGAAGGCCAGACTCAGTTTCTGAGAACGAGGTTCTGCAACGGCGGTGGAGGGCTAAAAATTGACAGCTTCATCCTCCAGATGCAGGGGTTTTTGTCGGCGCTTGGCCAGGAGGTCTCCCCGGAGGAGGTAAAGAAACGGGTGATGCAATATTATGATGAGTAGTCCTCGGAGGACCTTATCGGAGAAAGTTTTTGACAAAAGAAAAATTTATTTAATTTTTTTTTAATACAAGAATTTTTTTTTTCATTTTCTTTAAAGAAAGATTTATTTATTCCTACTTTTGGGGAATAGTTGGAAGGAAAGGAGTTTTAGTTCCGATTCTGGGAAAGAAAAACGAGAAAGTTTTTATTTTAACTATTGTTGGTTTTGCTCCCATTAATAAGGAATATTGTTTCAGGGGTGGGGGCCTGAACATTGTTGACATTCCTAGAGGCATCAACACCAGTGTTGACGGGTGGGGAGGAATGAGACGGTTTCCCATCCTCGTTTCTCTCACTTCCACAGCTGATTAAATAAAACCACAGAATTTCGTAAAGAGAAATAAAAGAAAGGAAATTATAGTCTAATTGTAATTGGCTGTTGTAAAGAGATTGAGAATAAAACAATAATAAAAAAAAGAAACACAAAGGAAATCATAAAAACCAAGTGCAAAAAGAAAACTTAAATCAAGAAGAATTAATATCGTGAAAAAGAAGGGCCATAAAAATAGGGTGAGAAAGAAATTGTGGTTTTGTTGTTTTAGCGGTAAAGTTCGTTGGTGGTTTTAAAGTACATTTAAGTGAGAGACTAGTTTTAAAGATTAGACTAACTTATTTGAATTATAAATTGGGTAATTATTTACAGTAAGGGCCTCATCAGATTTTTATAAAAATCACAGCATAGACTCAAAAAATACCTAGTAGCGAAGCATAAAAAAAAAATTATGGATCCCTCTCATTAGGAAAATAGTTGCAGCCTCTCAAAGTTTGGAATTTTCCCATAGGCCTTAATAAAAAGTGACTGGAATTTTTTTTTATAATTTACATAATAGGTGCAAGGGGAAGACTAAAGAAATAGTAGCATAGCCATGGTTGCCAGAACTTCATCTAGGTTTACACCAATGTAAATCCATCTAGGTTAAGTCTAGGTTTACAGCATCATCAATCTATCCAGGTTAGGTCAACAGATTCTAAAAAAATCAATATTTTTTTAAAATCAATCGATGTTTTGATATTTCTATAAGCAATGCTGCCAAAAATTTTTAATAAAAATTCCTAAATTTACATTATTTTTATAAGTAACATGATTCGTCATTTTTATATATTATTTCTTTTACATTCGAAAAATCAGTAAGGTTATAATAAGTTTGGTTAAGTAGATACAGATTTACTGTGTATAAATAACAAAATTTATCATAAACGTAATTGGTCCTAAAAGAGAATTTAAAAAAAAAAAAAAAAAAAAATTTTTTACATTAATATAACATATATGAGAGAGGTTTGGCACAACTGCTTTAGTACTTTTACATGGGGATGAAAGACATATATAAAAAAAACTGATTATCATTAAAAAAAATATCAAATTTTTCGTCAGAATCTGTTGAACTCAATTATTACTGGTCTTGGTTTAGGACTCAACTAGTTCAGGTTATGATATGTTTTGTTAAGTGTTCACATAGCTAATAAATCTGTGTATACTTAACAAATCTTATAACCTGAACTAGGATGATCCTAAACTGACCTCGAGTCCCATTCAGTTTTTTTATAAGAAAACCTTATGGGAAAATTCCAAACTTTGAGAGGCTGTAACTTTTTTTTTCTAAAGAGACTGATTGATATTTTTTTTATTCTTCATTGCTAAATATTTCTTTAGAGTCTACACTGTGAATTTTATAAAAACCTGTTTAGAGGCCCTTACTAAATAATTAACATAAATTGTAATAATGTTAATTTTTAATAAAGTTTTTTTTAAAGTAATTTTATTATAAATAATCGAATAAAAATTATTAAAACTAGAATAATTAAGAGTAACTCAAGAGCTCTTAAAAGAGGAACCCTTTCACTCTTTTGAGAGCTCTTGATTTACCCTTAATTATTCTAGTTTAAACAATTTTTATTCAAGTATTTATAATAAAATTTACTTCCAAGAAAGTATCTATCCCAATGTATTAATTCTTCTGTTGTTTAGGTCCCAGGTGTGAATCACATAGGAGGAAGCCAGTGAACAGTCAGGAAACACTGAGTCAGACAACAAGCAGAGATAAATCCCAGAAGATCAATTTGGCCAGCTGATCAGCAGTGCTCCTGAAGCTTGGCTGCATTGATAGCTTTCATCCATTTTCCTTAGTGATGTCATGGACATGACACCCCCTCCAAGGTATGAAGCAATCTATAGTACTCTTGTCTCAACCAATTAAAGCAAAGAAATTTTAACAATTATTTCCCTAACCAAATGATATAGTCCATCCAAAATATCCCCATCATTTCCTAGTGGATGACGACAATAGAGCAGTTTCCTTAATATAATTAATATTGACTTAATTGAGTGATCTATAATTAGCATTATATATATATATATATATATATATATATATATATATATATATATATATATATATATATATATATATATATATATATATATATATATATATATATATATATATATATATATATATACCGATATATATATATATATATATATATATATATATATATATATATATATATATATATATATATATATATATATATATATATATATATATAATATATATGCTTTATTTATTTATTTATTTATACATATCACAATTTCCTGCATGGTTGCAAGGTGGTGTTGGTGGGTGATAAATACCAAAAAATATCACCACCATTCAAGAAAAGAACAATATGGTGGAAGGGAGTTTTCAGCCCCTTGCCACCAGAGGAAGAAAATATACATATATAAAATAAGAAGTTATGATTTTTTTTTTGTGTTTACCTGAATGTTAAGTATTTATTAGAGTAGGCCTATATTTTTTCCCAGAATAAGGTAAAAAAAAAGAAGGTATTATTATTATTATTATAGTGCTTATTCTTATTGATAGGGGATTTATTACTATTACCGTATTTACTAATTTCATTGTTATTATTACTATTTTTTTATTATTATTATTATAATTATTATTTTTTGCTTATCCTCCTAATTGCTATTATATTATTATTACTGGTATTGGTGTATTTTCTTAAGGATTTTTTTTTGTTTATTTTTATATTGATCTTAGAGCTTAGCATTATTTTTATTCCTATTATAATTAATATTTTTATTACCATTAGTAAAATTTCATGTGTCATTTGTCATGATAAAACCTTGATTATTGAATTTGAGATCATTGGTACAGTAAAGAGTCATCAGTATATGGTGAGTACCATAAATTTAAGAGAGAGAAACGAAGTCTGAATGCTATAGTATTTTTTTTGTGTTTCTTGTAATTCACTCAGCAGCATCGTTTGTCGTTCGTGAGAGGGTAACTGTTTAACATTTTGGATTTTTTTTTGTGTCAACCCACAGTGGAAAAGGGAAGTACTCCAGCATAATCACTTCAACAGCAGCTGGTCAGAACAGAGTATACGATCTGAATCTTCCCTGGAGGAAGATATTGCACCTTGTTTTGGTAAGCATATTCTCTTTTGTTCATTAAATTTGTAACAATATATATATATATATATATATATATATATATATATATATATATATATATATATATATCTATATATTTATATATATATATATATATATATATATATATATATATATATATATATATATATATATATATATATATTGTTAATATATCTATTTATGTATTTGTTTTACATTCTTGTATTTGCGTAAATATAATCCTGCAAATTTTTGAAATTTTTAGAGTATTTTTATGTACCTGTACACTGTCTATAACATTGAAAAGTTGATAATTTTAAAAAAAAAATATTATCAAAAAATCTATTAGTGTTAGTGAAATATTGATAATCTAAGAAACATATTTTGACAGTGTTTTTCTTCCCTACATGAATAAATGAAGATTATCGGTTATAACTTTCGTAGCGTTATTTGTTAATATTTTATTGAAAATTTAAACTTAAAAAATGTACAAAAATCAATAAAAAAAATTTCAGATCAACATTTGATACCATATTTTGTAAATAAAAGGTTATATTTTTAATGCAGTATTTAATTTACAATATGGAGTTCTCCACAATTACCTAGTATGGCTTCAATTAGATCTTCTTTCATTGGGAGCACAAGTGCCTGACTGAATTTTTCAAAGGGCTGAAAATAATTCATTTCCCACTTAACTTGTGTTGTTGGCATTGAAGTTACTGTATAAGCAACATTCTGAATTATATTTGGGTATGTGGAAACAAATTAAAGACATTCAGCTTTGATGATCTATCTATTTTCTCCATTTCAGATAAAGCATGAGATATATAAAGTTTAAATTTAACATAGGAGATCCTTTTATTTTCTATTTTTCCCTTCAATCTGATGGCATTTGTCATGTAGGTCAAGGAACTCTTTGTAAACTGCTTCATCTTCAAAATTTAAAGTGGATGGTGAAGTTGAAGGCTGGTTTACCTTTTCATTAAGTGCTGTCATTTTTCACTTCCTTCTTACCCATGATATTATATTTGAACCATCCTTGATTAAATTACTTATTAAAGGATCTTGATGCAATTCTTTTAGGTCTACTAATTTATTTCTAGCGTCCAACATAGATTGCAGCAAGTAATACTTCATTATTACGGTGAGCTATTGAGTCTTTCATTGCATCTGCAATTTTTCCACCAATTTGAGAAAATATCAGCATTAGTTGTTGCCACTCTTTATAAAGAACGATTGCTTTAACCTTTCTACTTCCACCACTGAAAATCAGTATAGTTATTTATGGATGAGCCATGTCGATAAGTATATTCTGTAGTTCTAAAAGCACTTAATCATTAGATAGTACTGCCCCCCTTAGTTGCTTGATGATCTAAGATAGCAACTTTTCCCCCCTTTATGTTTTAATATAGCTTCTACTTTTGGTGTTCTTGCAGTCACAACAATTTGACATACATTAGCTATAAGAGTGTGGGCATGTCCTTTCAAATCATAGTGAGATGTAACGTATGTACAGCACATTGCATGTGTTCTATCTTTACAGCAATGAAAAAATCCACATCTTCATTTGATTTAGTTTCTAAACCACCTTCACAATTTTCTGCATCAGCAATACAAATTTCCGATTCACAATTTAAGTTTGTAATATCTGTTTCAGAGGGGTCTACATTGAGTTTATCTATTAACGCTTATCGTATTTGGATGCATTATCTGGTATTTACAATTGCTGAAACTTGATCCTTGGTAAATTCATATTCTTTGAGATCTTCCTCAACTAGATTTCTTATAAATACTGATGTATGTTGTGCTTGCATTTCTTGAACTGCTATAGTATGTGTTGTTATTTCATTATTTGAGTTGGTGATTTGGACATTTATTTCAAAATAATTTATTTTTAGACAAAAGAAATTGTACGGAGCATTGTTTCAGCACTTTTTTCTGCATTTCGTCTTCACATCACCATTTTTCTGACATCATGCCTTTCCATAGCCATAGAAATCTCTAACTTATTGACTAATTCTCCATTTAATCCAGTAAATACTGAAGAGGAAAATAATTTTAAGGAATTTTACCTTCATTTTACAATACATTTGGATGATAAGTGTTTTAATTTTCAGCTATCTGCGTGATAGCATCACTTTCACTTATTATAAATCTTGAAATAGAAGGTAGTATACATGAAGTTTTTTTGGTAACTGGTGTGTGTACCTTAGTTTGGTTTTATTCTTCTACTATTTTTAAGATTTCAGGACGTCTTTGTAAATGACGTTTTAAATTAGACGTCTTAGCACTTGCTTTCAATCAGGGCTGCGGAGTCAGAGTCGGTCGTGGAGTCGGAGTCGTGGAGTGGGTACCACCACGGAGTCGGAGTGGGTGGTCGAAAACTCTGTGCAAAGTGGAGTCGGTCGGTCGGAGTCGAATTCCTGTGTGGAGTGGAGTCGAGTCGGGTCGGTCGAAGATTCCCGTGTAAGTGAATTATAGTAGGTCGAAAATTTAGAGAACTATTATTATTATTATTATTATTATTATTATTATTATTTATTATTAGTATTATTATTATTATTATTATTATTATTATTATTATTATTATTATTATTATTATTATTATTATTATTATTATTATTATTATTATAAAAGTTTTTGATTTTATTTCCAATGTTCAAAATATTTATTTTTGTACATTAATTTAATTCTTTAAAATAATCTTCAAATTTCATATACAAAAGCAGAAATATATTTACATAGATTTCCCGACGTGTTTAGTCTCTATGCTTAGGAACATCTTCGAAGTTATTTCCGTACTACACGAGTTTAATAAAATATAAACAAGTAAATCGAAGGTTATCGAGTCTGACTGATATAAAGATAGATTGAATTGTCAATTGGATGTGACATTAGATGTAGAAAGCCTCCGCAATTTTAAGTTTCTGGACTTCACCCGATCCTTATAATATTGTGAAGTGTTTAGAAATATTACTAATAGTTAGTTGATTATGTGCCGTATTGAAATGTCAATTTCAAAAAAAGGATTTTGCTAGGACTGTAGAGATGTTGATATGCCTTGTCCGACAATCTATCTTCGTGTAACCAATATATGTCGGCGTACAGTCTAACTCAGGGCAGTTAAATTGGTACACAACGTGATGGTTGTCGGGTCGGGAAAAGCATCTCTTGTGCTAAAGGAAGATGACAGTTGTTTTGACTTATGGTATAGTCTGACTTTAATTTTTGAGGTGTCTTTAGTTTTGAGGTGAGAATTCAAAATATTGCGAAGGCACTTCTCTTCCTTATTGACAAATAGCATTGGAAGTTTTGAAGAAGAAATTTATCGATTTTCTGATTATTTTTACTTTCTTTATTATATAATTTGGTTACGGTTTGTTTAAATAACCTGTGTTTTGAATATTGTGTGGATGATCACAGTTAATTAAATTTTACTTAATACGGCAAATTTCTTCATCAAAGGTTTTCCAAGTTGAACATAGGTTGTATGCTCTGTAAACTAAAAATTTTTACGATAGATTCTTTGTAAATAGTCGGTGAATAGGATCCTTATTCTTATACAGACCATTATCAGTGGGGTTTTTGACATGTATGCCTGTAGATAATGAGCCGTCCGAATTAACATTGATTTTTGATGTCTAAAAAACAGATAGCATTATTAACCTAAGATTCGTATGTGAATTTTAACGACAAACAACTTGAATTCTATTGATTTTCTGATAAATATGATCAATGTTCCTAAAAATAGTGAGGGTGTCGTCGACATACCTTATGTAAAATACGGGGTTAAAGTTGTTTGTTTCATGAAGGATATTGTTTTCCAGATTGGACATATAGAAGTCAGCAAATGTAGGTCCAAGTGGTCAGCCATCGGCAGTCCATCAGTTTGTAGATATATGTTTTCTTTAAATTTAAACGTTGTTTACAACAAATTAATAAAGGTTCCTCATATGTTGTTCTGATATATCTGGTGGGGTAGGGTTATTTGGGTGAAACACTTACAGTTAATTGTATATGTCAATCAGTATCAGGAACCCGGTACATTTATGAACAAAGATTCTACATAAAGTGAGGCGGATATATTAGTGGCTTCAAGTTTTTAAGTTTGATAATTTACATAATGTTTCATTATTTGATTTAACTATGAAAAGGTATTAAGATATGGTCGGATAATGCTGTTCAGATATTGGGCAATTTCGTGTGTAACCGTTCCGCACATAGATATAACAGGTCTCAAAGGTGAATTTTCTGAGTTTTGTATTTTAGGCAATCCATATATATATATATATATATATATATATATATATATATATATATATATATATATATATATATATATATATATATATATATATATATATATATATATATATATATATATATATATATATATATAAATATATACTATTTTTTTATATATTCCTAAATAATAAAATCCAGTTCTTTTAATTTTGTCAGAAATTCTTTTGTTTTTATTTCTTAACTTATTATGTTGATGCTATTATTATTATTATTATTATTATTATTATTATTATTATTATTATTATTATTATTATTATTATTATTATTATTATTGAAACTGAAAGTATTAAACTATTAATTTTATAATGGCTGTTTTATAATAAAAATAAAAATAATTGCATTATAATTACGTTATACATTGTTTGAAACTGAAATATATTTTTTTGTCATGTGTTGCGCCTGCCACTCCTCCACGTCTTTACGATTTTTACCGTATGTATTTGGAAGTGGAATTCCTTCGGAAGTAATTGGTATACGCTCTGATTCTCAAAAGCAAACAAAAAAAAATTGTTGAAACAAAAAAATGTTTTAATGTAACTCAGTAGCACTAATCAGGTCAGAGTCGAAATTTGGGTGAGCTGCTGGAGTCGGTCCCGGTCGGAGTCGAAAATTTTGTTTAAGTGGAGTCGGGTCGGAGTGGTGCACTGTTTAGGAGTGGAGTCGGAGTCGGGTCGAGTCGAAGAATTTTTGTTTAAGAAAAGTGGAGTCGCATGGTGGAGTCGGAGTCGAAAATCAAATTTGGTGGGAGTGGAGTCGAGTCGAAAAAATTTATTTCTGACTCCATGACCCTACTTTCAATACACAGTGCTTCATCATTTACAACAGCCAAGCAAAAATCAGTTTCACTTTTTGATGTATTTCAATTCTGATAATTTATTACCATTACCTGGTACTCATTGTAAAAATTTAACTTGTAAACAGACTCGTTCGTTGTGGTGCCTCCTTCTTTCAGATACTTCTGTTCTGTGAAACTCCTTGCCATCTTCATTTTTCCAACTGTATTTAATCTTCCTCTCTTTAAAACCCCCGTCTGCGCTCACCTGAAAGATTTGCGTTAGGCTTGGGCTTGGGTGAGTTTTCCTGTATTAATAGTTGCACCTCCCCTTTAAAAAAAAAAAAAAAAAAAAAAATAAAAAAAAAATAACATAAATAACAGTTATTTTGTTATTGTATTAATTTACAAAATATTAGCCTGAAAAAATTATATATATATATATATATATATATATATATATATATATATATATATATATATATATATATATATTTGTGTGTCCCTGCTCTTTTTCTATATATATATATATATATATATATATATATATATATATATATATATATATATATATATATATATATATATATTACTTTTTTACTTTACTTTGCCCCCCAGCTCCTCTCCTACGAGAAATGGGCGATCTTGAGTTACCGGTATTGTGCAACCACAGCAAGTTGGGCCCAAAGATTCGTCAAAGCAAGTGTGTCAAATTTACGTCTGAAGTCTGTCAGGTCCGAACTGTTTAGTAAGAAGTGTTCTGCATCGGAGTTAGTTTGAGAGTAGCGTCTTTGACAATAAGAGGCGGGAGCGTTATGATTACTATGTTTATATTCCTGAAGGGAATAGTGGTGCCCAGAGCGAAGTACGGTGTTCATTGGATTTTCAGAGATCGCTCTTTGTGTTAATTGGGCGTGGATGTGTTTGATAATAGGCGTGTCTGGGGGTGGAAGGAGAAGGGTATTATATATGTTAGAATAGTAATTGGCTGGTGTAACTCTTATATTTCTTGGTGCTGGGAGATGCTGTAATGTTTGGTGCATGGGGTCATCGTTTGAGGGTGTTTTGCTGTAACATTAGCAGCTTATCGTGACGAGATGGGCCTTTATTGGAAGGATTTTTTTGTATTAGAGATATACTGATACCAGAAAAGAGTCCGATACTGATACTCTATTTTTTTAGGTGCTGATACCAGAGTTGGCAAAAAAAAAACTTCTTTTGAAAAAGCCCAGTGGGCCCGGTTTTTTTTCGTTTTTTTTAATCTAAAACCCGAAAAAAAACGGGGAAAATTGTTTTTTTTTTTTATTTTCCTTTCCTTTTCAGCAATAACTGCAATTTCATATTAATTTAATTGTTTGTTTTCAATTTTGTTAAGTTATTATAAGTTTGATTATAACAGTAATGCCAAAGACTCTGGGATCCGGAAGAAAACTAGGAAATGAATGGACTGAAGTTCTGAATGTCTAAGGCACCAGCAAAGTAAAATGTTAATATTACAGTGATACAATTAGCAATAAAATTGAAAGAATAAAAGTGCATCGGAAAAAATCTTGTAAGCGCTTGTCATATTCTGGCAAATCTAGTGAATCAAGTGCTAATACAACCGTTGAAAGTATGGATCTTACAGATGTAGAAGAAAGGGATTCATCTAATTTTCGATGGCTGCAAGACATTGAACAATGAAAACATGGCTATCTGTATCTGACACATCAAAAACTCAAAAGAAAGTCTAAATATACCATTAAAATGACAACTGCACAAAAAGAAATTCAAAAAATATCAGTTTTTTTATGCTAACAACGTCACATTTTTAAGTATTGAATTGAAGTACTTTGTTGAAATGATTAAAACCTTAAGACATGGTTACTCCTCACTATCTCGAAGAAATCTAGCAAGTCCACTTTTGGACACGGCTCATATATATATATATATATATATATATATATATATATATATATATATATATATATATATATATATATATATATATATATATATATATAACTACTGCTATATACTATATATATATATCCATATAACTATATAATGCTTTCAACAAATGAATTACCATGAGCTTATAAACATTTCACTAAGTAAAAGAGAATAAATTTTTAATATTTTCATTTTTTGTTTACTATTTTTACATAACTAATTCAATCACAAAAAAAAAACCCAAGTGGGCAAAATAGTTTTTTTTTTAAAAGTGGTAAGTTCAAAATATTTGAAATTTATATTTAAAATATATATTTGTATATATATATATATATATATATATATATATATATATATATATATATATATATATATATATATATATATATATATATATATACCTGTATATATATATATATATATATATATATATATATATATATATATATATATATATATATATATATATATATATATACCGAGTATATATATTCTTTTAACAAATTAATTAAAATGAGCTTATAAACATTTCACTAAGTAAAAAGTATAATTTCTAATATTTTCATTTTTGTTTTACTATTTTTACATGCAATTATTCTGAAAAAAATTTGAAAAAACCCAAGTGGGCAAAATAGTGGGTTTTTTCAAGTGGATTTTTTTGAAAAAATATTTGAAATATATATATATATATATATATATATATATATATATATATATATATATCTATATATATATATTTATATATATATATATATATATATATATATATATTATATATATATATATATAAATATATATATATATATATATATATATATATATATAACTATATATATATACCTATTATATATATATATATATATATATATATTTATATAAATATATAATATATATATATATATATATATATATATATATATATATATATATATATATATATATATATATATATATATATATATATATATATATATATATATATATATATATATATTCTTTCAACAAATGAATTAAAATGAGCTTATAAACATTTCAATAATATTAAAAATTATAATTTCTAATATTTTCATTTTTGTTTTACTATTTTACATTACAATTATTCTGTAAAAATTAGAAAAAACCCAAAAATTATGGAGCAAAATAGCAGAGTTTTTCCAAAGTGGGTTTAAAAACCTGGGTGGGTTGTTTCAGGGTCGGGCCCACTCATGCCAACCCTGGCCGATACCGATACTTTAATTAATATAATAAATACACAGTAATAAGATAGAACATTTGTGTACTACTAGGCAACTCAGGATTGCATTCCCTGTACAACCAATACTTAGTCATTTATATTTCATATTTGGTTGTGCCCAAAGTATATTTATTTTATAAATTAAAATAGTACCTTAAAGGAATAATAATTAAATATAATATTAATAACTTTTTTATGTTTGTGTTTATTCAAAAAATATTCCATTTTCATTTTCCAGTAAGTATTAACAAATTTAGCTACTAGCTTTTATGTTTTAACATGATTACAATTTACAAGAAGATTCTTTAACTAGCTACAATATAAAGAATAAAAATAATGAAAGAGACCTCAGTTAATCAGCTGAAAAGACAAAATAAAAAAACGCTATTATTCAAATATGACATAATAATAATATACTCCTTTAAGATAAAGATATATATCATTCAATACTCAAATTCAAAAATTCTCAAATTGTGATGCAAAAATATTAAGCTTTCACTAGTATCTGGCGAGAGCCTGTTCCTTTTTGGGGTGTTTACATTAGGGGTGTACTGGAACTGAAATTTTCAGTTCCAGTCAAGAACAAGTGCCAAAATCCCCAAAAAATCCATCGAAGGCAGATTTCATATGAACTTTCCTTTAACTATAAAGAAATGTAAAAAAAAAAAATTCTTTATAACTTTCAATCTAAAATTATATATATATATATATATATATATATATATATATATATATATATATATATATATATATATATATATATATATATATATATATATATATATATATATATATATATATATATATTTACATATATATATATATATATATATATATATATATATAACTCTTTATATATATATATATATATATATATATATATATATATATATATATATATATATATATATATATATATATATATATATATATATATATATATATATATATATATATATATATATATATATATATATATATATATATATATATATATAAGTATATGTTTATTAGATATGGATGATGAATGTTCATCACATACAGAAACAGAATCTGAAACAGAAACAGAATATGATTGATTAAAGCAAAAATAGATAAAGAAACAGAAGATAATTTTAATAGGTATTATTATGTATATATATACCAGTATATGTATACTGGTATATATATATATATATATATATATATATATATATATATATATATATATATATATATATATATATATATATATATATATATATATATATATATATATATATATATATATATATATATATATATATATATATATATATATATATATATATATATATATATGTAGTGGTAATTGTGGAGTCCAGGTTAAATTCACACATACATGTGTGGTATAAGTTAGTTCCAAAGTGGTTTCAAGATGGAAAACTTATTCTATTATTAGAATAAGTGAGTACTCTACTTATTAAGGTTAAACTTGTATGATTAAACTATTTTTTGTTTGTATATTTTTTACCTTTGGTTTTTATGGTTAATAAATCAGTTTTTCTTTCTGTTACAGTAGACATATTCATGTTTTCATAATTTGTAATTTTAATTATAACCTAATAACTGAATAACAAGTAGTTCTAAAAGCTTATCAAAGTTCCAAAGTTAATGAAGGCATACTTACCAAAGTATTGATGATTTTTGTTCCATCAAATCACTAATGTACCTACGAAGTTAGGAAACACTTACACATTAAGATCAAATTCTCCCAGGTATGTAAATCATGTTTGAACTTCTAAGTCACATTTATTTATCCAAAGTTAGTAATGATATTCATCATTTTCCCCTTTTGACTTTTGATTACAGTCCCTTCCAAGGTTGATTTTCATCAAGAACGTCCCTTCTCGACACATATTCCACAAGACCCCTCATTGATAACGTGCTTATCGTTAGGGTAAGATCTATCCCTTATTTCAATAATTAAATAGTTTACTTTAGTTAATTGTTTTCATAAATTGTTTCATAATTAATTAACTTAAAGTAACTTCAATATCATAATTCATAGAGCTAATTTTACCTATATTTTTATAGGGTTCTTGTCTTGGGGCAAGACAATCTCCAATTCTTGTCTTGGGTCAAGACAATTGTTAACAGATTGGACAAGATTCATTTTAATTTTGGGTCTTGATCTTCACTCAAGACACTTTCTTTATTTTTGGGTGATAATCATTGCCGGAATGTTCTTAATTTAGGGTCTTCATTATAGACCTCTCGAAAGATTCATCTTTAATTTGGACTTGTTGGTCTTTATTTTTGGACTTGTCTTAAGTCTTATCTTGAGTCTTCACCTCACAAGATTAATCATCATAGTTAAAATCTCTTAAGTCTGGATAACTTCCGAGACCCATTATTCAAGTCTGGATCACTTCCCAGACCCCTTAATAGTCTGGATAAATTCCCAGAAGCAGTAATATTAAGTCAGTTCTTCTGACCATTGTCTATAACAACGTAGTTACAATTGTGGGTTTCCACCCCGTAACCATTTTTTTTAAGGTTATCCCCCTAGTTTCCCGGATACATGATGAATGTGTACATTAACTATTAACTCTACTACTTTTGAAAGTATGTATGTATAAATAAACCTATCTTTTACTTCCTTTTTCATTCTCCCCTTCTACCTATTATCATAAGTGATCTATTCTCTATTTGGACACAAACCAGGAGCATTGGGAGCAAGTTGATGGTCCCTCTTTCCTGTATCCTGCCTGTAGAATAAAACTTGATGGCTCTTTTCAATATCTCCTCCAGGTAGATATCACAATTTCTTTTTACTTTTCTCACTGTTATATATTATTTTTATTAATTTTGATAATACTAATTACTTTTTTCATCTGGAGGTCAAGTGACCATACTTTTTCATGCCCTCGTCACTTGGTCTCCACAACATAAATACAAGAAAATAAAAAGTGGCGCCCGAACAGGGACCATCTGTCTTGTTCGGTGCTCTTGCCTTGCCACTGGATTGTGATTTTAGATCACTTCACTCATTGTCAACCTCACAACACAGTAATTAAAAGACATTATTCTCATAATTCTCCCTGACTGTCTTAATATTCTTTAAAGTTATATATGAGTATTCTTCTTTCTTAAATTTGAATGAATTTGAAAGAAATTGAAAGAACTCCTTGATAATTTGTATTAAAACTATACAACATTTATAAGCAATTTAAAATATTTAATTGCTTTATAGTTACTTTATTAAAACTATAAACTTAAAAAATATTGTATTAAAACTATAAACTCCAGCTCATAAAAAATGTCTGAAAAAAGCGTTCCCCGTAGTGACAATTATAATGTTGATCACTCAAATGCATCCACTGAGCCAGAGTCTCCAGAGATCCTTACCACTAATTTGATTGATTTTCCCATCCATGAGGAAACTACTCTTTTAGATTCAAATAAGGATTTACTCACCTTTAACCAAAATTTTCAAAAACATGCTGACCATGAACAGGCAATAGCTTTGGTTAGTTATCCCCACAGTATCGATTCCAAAATGGTCGATCTGTCTAATATTCACAGAACACATGGTCCTAAACCATCCATCATTTTTCTTACAATAGGTAATTCCATACAGTTCAAGCCAAAGCATTTTCCATGACCTCTCAGATTTTCTTCATATTTAGCTCAATGAGAGAAGTTCAATGGTATTTGTCTCAATGCTGTAGGTCATTCGGTTGCAGAGTTATGACCTCTTAAAGTTAGGTCAAAATGTGCATTTTTGCTAAACCAGTTAAAGGTCAACATTCAATATCTCCGGAACTATAGCACCTACAGAGTTGCTTCTTGCACAGTTTTGAAGCTCTTAAGTTGGGCAACAATATTTACTCTATGCATATTTACTCTTGGAGGTCAAAAAAAAAGTTGACCTTTCATTGACCTTTGACCTTGAAAAGGTCAAATAAAGTATCAACCAATTTTTTTGTAACTTGACTTGATCATTGGTATATATGTATACTTCATTATAGATAAAACTTTATTTTGGGTATTTATGTAGTTTAAGAGTTATAGCCATTTATTTGACAAAAAAAAAGAGAAAATATGAATTAAGGGAAATTTTAGAGAGTATATTATTTGTTTGTTTTTTTTGTCTGATATATATATATATATATATAGCATATATATATATAATATAATATATATATATATATATGTATAGTATATATATATATCATATATATATACTATATATATAGAGTATATATATATATATAGATATATATTTATATATATCTAAATATAAATATATATATATATATAGATATATATATATATATATATATATATATATATATATATAAATATATATATATATATATATATATATATATATATATATATATATATATATAACAATAATAATAATATAATATGTAATAATAATAATAATATTAATATATATAAGGGAGTAATATATATATATGTAATATATATATATATGTAATATATATAT
>JABUQX010147793.1:2500-5000 GCA_015478945.1 Trachelipus rathkii
AATATATCTTTACTTTATAAATAGTCTAATATTACATAACAAAGAAATCATATATAGTGAAGAATATTCAATTCTTGAAGATATAAGAAACCAGGGTTACTGCTTAAGTGGGAAGATTCAGATAAGATATTAGGGATAACACTTTTTTTGTAGGTGTTATGGGCATAAAGTAGGAAAATGACAGCAGAATGGGGTCCAGTTAAGGGACATCAATGAAGATATGGTGAAGCGATTGCGAGGTATGACTGCAAAATTTGCAGATGGGAGGAGGGTCTCGTGACATGTAGCGCCTATGAGCGTTTGAGACGTTGACTTTGGACGGTTTTACTTCACCTCTCTCGGAAGAGCAGGAATCTTTAGAAACGGAGTGGATCATCGCATAAAGCTATATTTATGAGCTATTCTCCATTTCATCCGCTAAGGCATAGAATCCCTTAGCGAGTGCTGAGAAACGAAATTTGGAAGAAGAGTTATAGGATTCAGAGGAGCTGGAGAAATCTTGCAAACTATCAGAGGGTTGATTGGTGGGTTATTCGATAGCTTTATTTGTTTGTGTATAATCTATTTAAGTCATTGCTTTTGTCTCACGAATAGAATTATGGTGAGGTCTCTTCTGAGCTGCATTTTGTACGTCTAGGGTTAGTGTGTTTTGGTTTAGAAATTCGGATGCTTTGTATTTAAGCGAATAATGTCTTGCTTGGTGATTATTCTTTTCTTTGTATTTAGGAACATTTTTTTCAGGAATTTGAGTGATGGTGGGAGGCGTGTTAATGGACAAAGAGACAGTCCTCTTGCATAAGTTTGGAGAACCTACTGGTCTGGTATGGGACAGTGTGTCTTGGCAAGAAATGTTTTCCAGTTTTGTGTTGGATGAACCAACTTAGTTTCATTGTTGGTTAGTTGAAAACTAGTATTCGGGATAGGGTTGTTGATGGCATTTTAACTTGAACTGGAATTAAGGTCCAAAGGGCTAATTTTGCACTATTTTAGAAGTCAATGTCTTGATCAGCTGGGCAGGCAGATTTACCGGTAACTGCCTTAGTTTCCTTGGGATTTGGGAGGAGTTCTACTGGAATGGGTTGTGTCGGTGGATTAACATGCGGAGGTACCGGGGCTGATGTAGCATAAGCTTGCCTTTGTCTTGTAGGATATTCTTCATTGAGCAGGCGTATTGCATCTCTCCTGCTTAATTTATGTATGGTACATAACTACAAACCTCCCGTTCAAACAGGTTAGACGGGCATTTTAAGAAAGACCCACTATGAGATCCTTCACAGTTTCTACAGTGTGATATATTTTCATAGGGAACGTGAAATAATTCTCCACAGACTGGGCATATGTCATCCAGTCCCCTACAGTATTTTAGGGCATGACCAAACCGTTGACATTTAAAGCAACGTCTGGGTCGAGGATAAACGATGCGAACATTGCAACCACATGAACCCTATTTTCACCTTGCGGAGTTGATGAGGGTATTAGAGGTCAGCAGTAAACTAGGATTTCGGGTGTCAGGCAAGTCCCGACAAGGGGGAATCTATAAATGTTTTTAACGGAAAATCTTTTCTGTTGGAGATTTTTCAAAATGACAGCAGCATCTTCGTCTTTCTGTTCAAAAGAATAAATAGTGCCTTTAGATGTGTTTCTTATTTCATCAGGAGGAATGTTTCCGAGAGACAAAATGAACGCGTTGATTTCGGGTAGTAGCTTGAACGAGAAGGGACCCATTTCTCATTAATATGACTGGAGGGTCTTCAACTCCTAAAGCTTCTTCAAGTGCATCGCTAAGAAAAATGGAGGTATTTGATTTCGATATGTAATATATTGGAAATGATGTATCCGCTGGCATTCCTGGAGGAGGTGCAGCATATGGAGTAGAATGAGAACGACTATGACGGGGGGCACCTTTGCGAGAGTGCCCTGACCGTTTGGGCACCTGGGGTGTTAAAGGGCAGGTCAGTCGACGAATCGCTGAAATTATGCAAAGGACCCTCAGGTGTAGGAGAAGAAAGAAAAATGGAAGTACTTGCTGGTTTAGAAGTAGTAGGGACCGCGGTAGGGTCAGGCTGGGAACCCGACAGATGGTAATTGTTGTTGATGTTGATGTTGATGTTGTTAAACTCACTTCGGTTAAAAACGTTTTTTCTTTTATTGACTTTTCCATAAAAAAAAATTAAACTACAAACTTCGTCTCCGTAGATGAGCAAATACTACAATAAAAAAATGAAATAGAAATGGAAATAATAGGATGGGCTGAAAAGGCGTATATTTCATAAGGAAGGGTAATCCTTCTCCCCACATCAGGTTACAGCCCAGAGACCCGCACAATCTCCCGGACCCCACCCCGCAGGGTAGACTGTGGATGTGGCCTCGGAAGATCCTCCCGGAACTCTACGTCGGTTTTACCCCCGTGTACCACACGGCACCTTATATCTTCACGTAGAGCCCGAGATTATACACCAAAGTGTGGAACAGCCTCCTCAGTGGTTAGCCAAGGGTCAGG
>JABUQX010147793.1:7500-12500 GCA_015478945.1 Trachelipus rathkii
TATAATAAAATAATTTTAATAGAGCAGAGATTATCACTCCCATATATAATACCTTAGAGATATTAATAAATTAAATTATTCCATTAAAAAATTTATCATGTAATGAACACGTGTGCTTTTAAAAGCAGATATCGTCACTATCAGGGAACTAAGTTAACTTTTTTCTTTTTTTACATTTAAAAAAAATTATCTCATCTTATAGCGCGAAAACAGTCTTTCAAAGTATATAATTATCCATTTACGTTGAATATATTCTCCGATGCATCGCAAGAGTGACTATCTTTAATTCAATCATCATTTAAACTTCGTTAAAATATATATATATATCTATATATTCACCACAATGAATATGTAAATTTTAAATTTACTTTTAATTTAAAAAGTTAAAAATATATTAATTTTATTTAGGTATGCATAATTTTATTTATAATTAATTTAGACATTTCTAATTAATTCAATTAAAAAATATTTATTTTACTTAACGATGTAAAATATTATCCTAATTAAAAATTTAATATATATATATATATATATATATATATATATATATATATATATATATATATATATATATATATACTGCTACAAATTCCCTATCTTACCTATATATATATATCATATATCATATATATTTTATATACCATATATATATACATATATGTAATATTAATAACCATATATAT
This sequence comes from Trachelipus rathkii, assembly GCA_015478945.1. Classification (NCBI taxonomy): domain Eukaryota; kingdom Metazoa; phylum Arthropoda; class Malacostraca; order Isopoda; family Trachelipodidae; genus Trachelipus; species Trachelipus rathkii. The sequence goes on from JABUQX010147793.1 coordinate 8,184, forward strand.
ATATATATATATATATACCCTGCCTGCTGCTATATATATCTCTCTGCTCTCTGACCATATACTTACGTACATATACGCGCCGCCTGCCGCCACCTGCCTTACACCACTGCCTCTCTGCCTTACCTCCTGCCTGCCTCATCTCTGCCGCCTGCACATACCCGCCTCACTATATGCTCTCTCCTCTCATTTTTGTTTTTACAGTAAACACCACCCCTTCCGGGCGACTAATCTAGGAGGGTGTGCTCAATTGCAAAGTCTGAGCAAGACGGAGCCAAAAAGAGAATAGCTCACACTCACGACCGACCAGTGACGAACCTGGGTCTTTCGCTTAGTTGGGCGAGTGCTCTAACAGCTGAGCTACCGGACGCAGTTTTGGTGCTTGATTCATCCCTTCTTGACCTATACGAGTCGACTCCGCTGAATGTACGAGGAAAATCTTCATAATGAACAAAATGCGCCATTAAACTTCATATCCTTTAAGAGAAGAGAAAATAGGAAAAAGAAGTACTCAGCTCCAATCAATCCATCAATCCAATACGAAGAAATCCTCCTTTATATATAGCTCAATTTCGGCGGTGAATTCATACTTTCTGACAAGAATTTTAATTACATAACAGTTTTTATTATTTCAAAAATATATTTTCTTACTTAGAGTTTTCAAAAGATGTAAATCTAAAATTTTCAGTTATGAATTTTAAAATGCTTTATTTTAAAGAAAAGAATTTGATTTAAAATTTTGGAGCTTCACCATTTCATTTAATTATGTTAGTATATATTCTTATTCCGAAGTTAATTTTATTAAAATTTCAAAATCAGGCTACTTAGTTAATTTTGTAAACTACCGCAGTATCTTCAGTTCCTTCTATTCAATCTTGAAAACTTATTCTTTTCTTAATGGCGTAAATTTCCAAACCTTTGCTTTTATCTCTTGCAGATTTGAGTCATTCTCTCTAATTTCTTTCTTCTGAGTCCTCTCTTCAATTCCTCCCCTCTGTTTTTAGTGCATCCAAAAAAAATTCAAAACTCACAAATATGTAAAACAGAAAAGTATATATATATATATATATATATATATATATATATATATATATATATATATATATATATATATATATATATATATATATATATATATATATATATATATATATATATATATATATATATATATATATATATATATATATATATATATATATATATATATATCTCTTTTTCTTTCTATATATATATATATATATATATATATATATATATATATATATATATATATATATATATATATATATATATTAATTTTTTTTTATAATATAATTCTTTTTATATATATAACATATATATATATATATATACTACATATATATATATATATATATATATATATATACATAACCATTTCAATCACTGTATATAACCTATCGTATATAAATATATATATATATATATATACATATAACTGCTGCTATAACATATATATATATATATATATATATATATATACATGTCGTTTATGCCTCCACCTCCATATACATATCGATTGCATGGATTCGAACACATTTCATAAAAGTGAAATAAAAATGTGTAGAGTCAAATTTAAACTATAGTAATAAAGCAGCTTCACACCTTTAAAAATATTTAAAAAAAAGTTTAAATCTATGTAAACTAACGTAACTCAACATAACCTTACTTAACGTATCATAACCTCACTTAACGTAATTTATTTTTATATTTATAATTTATTTCACTTTGCATTGTTTAAAAAAACACGCTTCTGGCACCATGCGCGCATTGTACATTTTGTTCGATAACGTAGGTTTTAAAAAAATGAAAATTTTGAAACAGATAAAAGACATAAGTTTATATATATATATATATATATATATATATATATATATATATATATATATATATATATATATATATATATATATATATATATATATATATATATATATATATATATATATATATATATATATATATATATATATATATATATCAATATATATATATTGTAATAGGACGGGTTTTCCTACACCGTGTGTGTCACAATATGCGTTCAATCTAGTGGGGTCCAGATATACAAAAGCTATTTTCTTTATTATATTGCAAAGTCACACATGTTAATATCTTTACTATCGTTGTACGTAAGAATTTAATTTCTCCTATAGTATTATAATGGTCAGGCCAGCAAACATACCCGTCCTGCCAGACGTAAAAAGAAAACATCGTACACGTATATATATATATATATATATATATATAAAAATATATATATATATATATATATATATATAAAAGACAAAATATATATATATATATATATATATATATATATATATATATATATACGGTATATATATATATATATAGCATAATTGATATATACCAACATATATATATATATATATATATATATATATATATATATATATATATATATATATATATATATATATATATAATACTACTATAATAATAATATATAAAATAATAATAATATAATAATAATAATATATATATATATATATATATATAATATATATATATATATATGGCATAATAATATATATATATATATACTGCTCTTTCTTTATCTTTCAATAATAATAATAACAATAACCTTAATATATATATACGGTATATATATATATATGTAACCAAAAATTTATATATATATAACTATATATATATATATATATATATAACATATATATATATATATATATATATATATATATATATATATTAAGGATCATTTTATGTAAGATTAAGTTAATATGGGTTTGGATAGGAGGAAGGTGATAATGAAATAAGATGGGAAAATTAAGGTAGAAGATTAAGTGAACAAGGTATAGGAAAAGTATTTAAGAGAACTTCAAATAAATCAAGTTGAATGCAAACAAGATGAAACTGAACAAATCTGAACGCAAATGAAGGAAGTGTTTGTTAGTATTGCAAAAGAGGCATGTGGATATGCTAAATTAGAAAGAAAGAATGTTAATAGTGAGCAGTGGCATTAGGAGGTTATGCAAGCGATTAAGGGTATAAAAGATGCATGGCTGAATGTACTAAAAGCCCATGATGAGGTTTCAAAAGAAAGATGTTTGGAATTATATAATGATTAAAAAGCTAAGACAAAAAGTTCCATACGTAGGAAGAAAAATGGGGTAAATGAACAGTTTCGAAGGCGGATGATTGAGGAATTAACAAGGGAATAGGAAGCAATTCTGGAAGGAGGCGCAAGAGGTTAAGAATGAGAGTAAAGGCAATCTGCGTAGAATAATGAATATGGATGAAGTGCTTTCGTATCTTATGAAATGAATGTGAGGAGAGTTTGGAGGGAACACTTCGAAAATCTGCATAACATTGGCAGTAATGAAGAGGTGATTGTGAATGTTTGTGGGTTTGTTGATATATATATATATATATATATATATATATATATATATATATATATATATATATATATATATATATATATATATATATATATATATATATATATATATATATATATATATGCTATATATATATATATATATATATTTATATATATATATATATATATATATATATATATATTTCTGCTATATATATATATATATATATATATATATATATATATATATATATATATATATATATATATATATATACTATATACAGTATATACATCCCCTCCTTACCACAAATATATACAAGTGTGAGGTTATGAACACATTAATGTTCTTTATATAGTTACAAGGAAAGTAAAAATTGCATTAAATATTTATAAGCCATTTCTAAAGTTTGGAAATCTAATAAATTTGTAAACATTCAATTTTCTCACAAGATTCGAGTTACGAGTTTAGAAATTTTTAATAAATTTTTGTTTGTCTTTAAATTTGAAAATGAAAAATATTTAATTATCTTTTCCATTTATATATATATATATATATATATATATATATATATATATATATATATATATATATATATATATATATATATATATATATATATATATATATATATACTATATATATATATATATACATATATATATATATATATATATATATATATATATATATATATATATATATATATATATATATATATATATATATATACTATATATATATATATATATATATATATATATATATATATATATATTATACAGAAGGATAAACACCACCGCTCACTGGCAGAGCCCTAATCTAGGAGGGGGCTCAATGAACGTCCGAAGGAGCCAAGCCCAAGGAGAGAATGGCTCACATTCTCCCACCCGAGATTGCGAGCCTGGGACCCTCGCTTTGTTTGTGAGTGCTC
>JABUQX010147793.1:32500-40507 GCA_015478945.1 Trachelipus rathkii
AATAACGACCAGTAGTGGCTACAACACACCTAAAACTAAAGTTACAAAAGAGAAAAACACTTAGCCTCCTGTTACCCAGTCTACTGTGAATATCTTCAATTTTCCAAAAACCCTATCACTAGGCCTACCACTCCCTATATATATATATATATATATATATATATATATATATATATATATATATATATATATATATATATATTATATATATATAAATATATATATATGAATATATATAAATAATATATATATATGTATATATGTGTGTATATATATAAATATATATATATATATGAAACAGACATGCAATAATATATGAATATATCTGTAAACATATATATAGACAGATATGGAGCAGATATATGATATATATATTTGGGAGGAAGATAATATTTGACTGGAGCAATGTTTGGGCACATTATAGGACATCTTTTATAGGGTTTAAATTTGATTTACGTGATAAGGGCAGCATTTTTCATCAAAACACAACGGTTCATCTTTATTTACCAGTGATTAGCTTCCTCTTCATCCGATCAGCTCAACTAGTGGGTTGTATTGTTTGCTTCAACCAAGGATATTTTTCTTCTCTTCTTCCCCACGGAATTACTTGGTATTTTCTCCTGAATTTATCACCAACATTTATTTAGCCAATATTTTACATGAACGGAGCAAAATTTGATTGCCAGTATTTTTCGTAATGCAAATTTCCTTTGGCAAGACTCGCTTCGATAATTCTCTTCCAAAACATTTGCAGCCGTTGGATCTAAATCTTCAGTTCCTTTTTTTTTATTATGAAAATGATTTTTATTAATTAGTCTTTGCATCTGGCAAACGATTTATTGAAATTTATTATTATTATTATTATTATTATTATTATTATTATTATTAATTTTATTATTATTATTATTATTATTATTATTATTATTATTATTATTATTATTATTATTATTATTATTATTATTATTATTATTATTATTATTATTATTATTATTATATTTTTTATTATTATTATTATTATTATTATTATTATTATTATTATTATTATTATTATTATTCGTTTTTATTAATAAAACTACTCTGAATCAATCATTTTGTATTCTTATTCCTCCATATTACTTTTATTTTGTTATTTTTCCTAATTATTATTATTATTATTATTGTGTGTGTATTGAACGGATGATTATTATTGATTATTATTGATTATTATTGATTATTATTGATTATTGACCAGTATTATTATTGAACAGACAGTGTGATTATTAATATTATTATTGTGTGTGTGTGTTATTATTATTATTGACCTACTTTTATTTCTATTATTTTTATTATACTTTTATTTTCATTATTTCTATTATTATTATTTATTGTTAAAAACTCAATGTCAGCATTTATTTTATTAATCTATGATTTTGTTGCTTTTTCAAGTCTCCTTTCTGAAAGTATTTTTTGAAGAAATTTTCTTCAATATTATCCTGGAATAAAATAATGCTATTGATTTGATTACAGTTAAAGTTTATGCGATATTAATTTTATCAAAATTGTTAAAATTTAAAAAATAAAATTATTCCTTGAAAATGTCCGAAGTATATGGAAGATAGTTTTGTATTCTAATCTAATCTATGGTTTTAATAAATTCTTGGATAATATTAAAGAAAAATTCTTCTGTAGAAAGAAATGCTTTCAGGAGGCTTGAAAAACAAACAAAATTCTATTATTATGGTATGGCGGCTGTGTATTATTAGACAATGATGTGATTATGTGTGTGTGTGTGAACATTGAATTGTGTGTGTAGCCAATGTATTGAGTGAACCAGACAATGTTAATTATTGTGCGTGAGAACAATTGGATGATTATTGTGATTATTATTATTATTATTATTATTATTATTATTATTATTATTATTATTATTATTATTATTATTATTATTATTATTATTATTATTATTATTATTCATTTTTATTACGATGAACTTTCTCTCCTCGTTCGAGTATCAGCGAGTATTATAATATTATTATTATTATTATTATTATAGGTAAATAATAGCATTTTTATTACGAAAAACTTAGCGTAAATACTTTTAAAAATAGTACTAATATTTCAGCTTTTATAATTCGATTGCTACTATTTATGGTTATAGAAAATAAATTTATTCCCCCCCTTTCCCCCCAAAAAAAAAAAAATAATAAAAAAAAATTAAATTTTTACATATAAATTTAAATATATATTTTTTTACCCATTTCACGTGTTCGGATCTATTGTAATGAATTTAATGAAATGAATATTTAATGAACATGTTAAGTAAATTAATTTTTATTTTTATCGAATTTGTAAGTTAATAATTTTACATATTTTCACCTTTTTTTTTAATTTTATTTTTCAGATTAAAAGTAAATTGATTTTTGAATTTGAATATTATTCTCTTTTTTATGTCACTTAATTAAATATATATATATATATATATATATATATATATATATATATATATATAAAATATATATATATATATATATATATATATATATATATATGTATATATCTGTATATATATATATATATATATCTGTATATATCTTACTATACCTCCATACGGTTTCCACTCCTTTTGAATATCTTACTTCTCCTTGAGACTGTATTACTTCTTCCCCATCCAAATGTAGGTCATGTTTGGTGATTTCAACATTATACATAAGGTGGTTGGGCTCCTCTCCTTTTAAGTGCAGGAGGCTAAAACAGTCGTTATAGATCTGGAACAGTTAATTAAAGAACCTACACATATCCCAAATGGTCCTAACCAATTCTTGAACACGCTTAATTTATGTTTCACCACTATACTTCTCGATATAAATACACCATTTTCCTTCCTATCGGTAACTCAACCACAATCTTGTAGCTCTTAAATGTAAAACTTTTCTCCAGCGGCTCCACCATTCCCCAAACGTACTTTCTGGCACTTTAATCGGGCTAATTGGGGAGCGTTGCGTCGTTTCTTTGCAAACTATGCTTGGAGTGAATCTTGCTTTGACTCGGAGGACGTTTCGGTCACCGCTGAAAAGGTAGGAGCCGTAATCGTCGAGGGTATGAGCGGGTTCATTCCATCTTCAACTAAATCTTTTTCTCCACAAAATCCATGGTTCGATGGGAAATGTTCTCGCTCCATTCAGGAGAGAGACATTGCCTATCGGGTATGGAAAAATTCTCTGTCCTCCTGATTTGTTCTGCTCGGAATCGTTGCAGAGCTATTATTCGACAAGCGCCTTTCTAAAGAAAGTGCGACAACCTACTTGGCTCTCTACTGATAAAAATTTCTGACCTCTTGCCAAAAACATCTCTAACAACTTTTGCAAATCTGCCTTTCCTCCACTTGTTCTGACGGTTCTGTACTAACTCTCCTACTGAAAAGGCTAATCTCTTCCGGCCTCCTTTTTCATCAAATTCTACCCTGGACGATTCAGCATCCTCTCTTACTTTATGGACATGTGTCTGCTTCGACCGCGCGATCCGGTACATGGTGGGTTATCGATGCTGCCGCCGTTACGCCTCGGGGTTGGATAGCATTCTCCCCATGTTTGAGGGAGTGTGGCTAGGCTGGCTGTCCTCAGTTCAACTCTGCTCTCTATGCCCCTTAATACTGGTACATTTCACTCAGTGCTGGGGCATGTATTAATAAGTCAAAAAAAGCACAGCAACTTGATCTTCCAACTATCGTCCTATAGCTCACACTTGTATTCCTATCTAAGATCTTTGAAACTCTTCTTATCTCTCATTTCCTGGATCATCTGAGTCTCATTCCCTTCCTTCAGATCATCAATATGGCTTTCGACGCACCAGACTACTGAAGATTTAATTTTTTTTTTTATTCATTTTTGGTTTAATGCCTTAGGGACTATATAGAGTCTTAGGTGGTGGCACTCGACCGCTATCAAAGGCTTGATCAGTATGGCAGGATTGAAGCTTTCTCTAAGATCCTTCCCTTTGGGTTTCCTCCTTCTCTTTGCTTACTCTTGTCAAGTTTTCTCTCCCTGGTCGCTCCATATCAGCACTCGTTGGTTGGGGATTTCTCCTCACCTTTCCTGTTAATTGTGGTGTTCATCAAGGTTCTGTTTTATCATCCAACTTTATTCTTATTACTTTTCATCAACGATCTCATCAGCTGTACTTCTAACTCTGTTCACTCTTATGCCGATGATTCAACTCTCCGTTCTTCTATAGCTCAAGGATCAGGCTCCCTCTTTTGGGGTGATTTGCCTCGTTGCTTCAACATTTCGGGACAACCACATTCGACGCAAAGGCCTGGATGGATTTCCCGGTGGGCCCGCCACAACGACCTTGAAATTCCAACTCTTTGAAAACTCAACTGCGATCTCAGTCTCAAAACACCTCCCTAGGCTCCATTATTTTTCTAGTGACGGTTCCAACGTCTCACCTGGGTGACAGCATAAACATTTGCTTGGTCTGAACATAAGCAAAAAATTGTCTTGGAAACCTCATATCACAACGGTTGCAAAGGTGGCCTCAAAGAAACTGGGAGTTCTGTTCGGGTTGCAGATTTTTCTTCTGCACCTTCTCCAGTTATATAAGGGCCTTATTCGCCCTTATTTGGAGTACTGTTCTCACATCTGGGAGGGCTCCGGCTCCACCCTTCATTGGATAGAGTTGAGTCCAAAGCTAAGAGACTAATTAACATCCCTACTTTCTAACTCTGCTGACGAAGCCTCTCTGTCTCTGCAGGCGGACGAGCCGTCGTAAATAAACCTGGGACTGTAACGTGGAGATGCTCCAGGATGGTTGAAGACCTCGCATTCCACCTGCATTGCGTCGCCCTCACTAATACAAGGGGATCCATGCTTTCACATGAATTTTGCGTGAGTATTGAAAATCCTAGGCTCGTTCGTTGTGGTGCCTCCTTCTCCAGCCACTTCTGCTCAGACAAGACACTCCACTTGCCATCTTCTGGAGCATTTCCCTACTGTATTCAAATCCTTCCTCTCTTTAAAACCATAAACTCTTGCCGCCTTCTAAGATTAGGGCGTTAGGTTTAGGCCTGGGACGGGCATTTGTGACTCTGCCCCCTCCTTGAAGGAGAAAGGGCTCTGCCCGTGAGTGGTGAGTAAACTGTAAAAAAAAAAAGAAAAAAAAAAAAATAAAAATATATATATATATATATATATATATATATATATATATATATATATATATATATATATATATATATATATATATATACATATATATATATATATATACAAATTCTAATATTTTTACATTTATATATATATATATATATATATATATATATATATATATATATATATATATATATATATATATATATATATATATATATATATATATATATATATATATATATATACTATTTATATATATATAAATATATATATATGTATATATTATATATATATATATATATATATATATATATATATATATATATATATATATATATATATATATATATATATATAAATATATATATATATATATATAGCATATAATATCTCTATATTTACAATAATAATGCTATTTAGTTCATGAGCGGAGCTTATTTCAATTATTTTCCCGTATGGTTTCATATACTGTAATTTGTGGCTTATTATTTTATTATATGGAACATATTAAATAATACCCAAGATTTTTAGGACAACCTAAACTGACTTCTCGCTGGTATTTGCTGGCTATATCCTTAACCTCTTTCAGGTTTTCAGGAGTAAAAATGTTTGGGCTGATTTCTTTCTTATCAGTGGACTCAAGACAGTTGGTTGGACTCTCATTTGGGTTTAACCCTTTCAATTTATTTGTTGGCAAATGCTGACTTTGAGGATTTTAGGACAGGTGTCATATGAACTGATTGCCACGTCTCTGTTGATATTGTTGGTGTTCTTAATTGCATATGCCTCATAAAGTGCCACGGGTTTTATTGTTTTTATTGTGTGACGCTCTGGTTTCTATCCTGTTGCTTCTTTAAGTTGATGAGCTACTAGAGGTAGTGCTATTAATGTGCGTATTTCGTATTGATGTTGGTAATTCGTCTTTTTTATGTCTATTGTTTCATAATATATACTAACTTATATGGGTTGGGGATATTATGTAAATTGCTGATTGTTGCTATTGCTCTAGTTTGGGTTTAGTAGTTTTTGTGCTTTAAGGAGGATGATTGGAACTATTTTAGTAATATTTTTAGAGTTCTGATGTTTGTAATTGCAGCATCTGTATTTACCTGTTAATATATGTGGCGCTTATTAGAATTGGAGCTTTGTTGTTGGTATGGAATGTGACGCCATAATGACTTCAATATTTTCTTAGAACTTTTCAGCCATTTTGTGGATGATTTTGAAAGCAGTGGACATAATTTAGCTAGCCGGATTTTATGATATCGATTAATTTCAGGTTTCGGTTATTAGGAAGGATTGGCTGCAGGTTCGTAAACAGCAGGATAGTTGGAGTTGCTGAGTAGGCAAACTACTGTGCCAGTTATAATTGGAATATCAATATGTATTTTGATAAATAGGATCGGGTTTTTTACAGATGGGAGAGAAAGATATATATATCTGATAGTTTGGACATTGGCTCCCAATTAGCTGCATGTCCAGACAGAGATAGTTTTATAATTTGAATTTTCTTTTTATGCTAGAATTTGATAGTGGGTGACTAAATTGTGTGACGTAGTTATGAAATTTATCATGATAGGATTGATGGGTTAAAAACAGGACAAAATATCGTTTGAAAAGCCGAGACGCCATATAGACATGGGACAAGACAAGCAGGCGATATAACCGGCGTTCTCTGCTGGGCGATATGAACAGACGATATATCGTGGGCACCATATGATATAGTATATATATATGTATAGCAAACCTTATATATATATATAAAAGTTAGCTAGTTTATTGACCTTTCATATTTGATATATCGATAAATATCGATATATCGATATATATAAATATCGACCTTAATTATATATATATATATATATATATATATATATATATACTATATATATATATCTATATATATATATATATATATATATATATATATATATATATATATATATATATAGTAAATAAATGTCCCAATGGTTTTGAGATTTATAGAGTATGAATAGATTATTGCGAATAAATGTCCCAAAGTACTCGGACGGCAGGGATTGTGTTTTGGGATTGATATCATTGCGTGAAATGGCTGGTAGTCAGCAGATATTGGCAGAAAGGTCAGGGGTTTCTCGACCTCATGGTGGACGGCGGGGACTAAACCATCCCTCGGGATGGTCTCAGAACTCCCGCTCTTTGGTCTTTGGGTGTCACGGGGGTTCCTCCGCCCCTCCATCAGGGTATGAAACGTTCCCCTCCGTCCCCCATCTGCTCGAGCCCCTAAAGAGCAATCACTCCATTTTGAGGGCGTTGACTCACTGTTCCGTAAAAGTAGCCCTAAACTTTACTGATCCACTGTGCCGTAAAACTATATATATATATAAACAACTAATAATAAACTAATATATATATATATATATTTTATATGTAAATAGAATATATATATATATATATATGGAAAGAATAACATATATATAATTGTGATAACTGTGTATATATATGACAACAACCTTAGGCAGATATGATATGTATGATGTGACAGTATATACTGTGGCAGACAGCAGAACATATGATATAGCATGTAACTAACATGTGACAGACAACAACATACAACATAGTATATATATGATATATATATATAACAACAATATTATATAATATATATAATATATATATATATATGAAATATATATATATGTATATATGATATATATGATTACTAGCAATATATATATAAATAATATAAATATATATATATGAATATATATATATATAAGTATATATATAACTAATATATATATATATATAATATAATAATAATATATTTATATATATAACTATAATATATATATATATATATATATATATAATAATATATATATATATGCAGATAACTATA
>JABUQX010147794.1:0-7500 GCA_015478945.1 Trachelipus rathkii
CGTGTACTTCGTTCAGTTCGAACAGGTGTTAACCGTTTTCAATTTATCGTGAAACGCTTTCGCGTTTTCATTGCGGGCTTGAATATATATATATATATATATATATATATATATATAGGCTATAAGTGGTAGAAAAATACTAACTCATAGTAGGAAGCATCCTAGCAACTTGTAATATACACCAATCGATTCCTCATACCTTATAACCTAGGGGTAGACACCCATATTAGGGCTATTCTAGGCTCAGGGGAGGCTAGAAAAGGCTTGAAAAAAGTGGCACTCAGTTGGCACTATGTGGCACTCACTTGGCACTATGTGGCACTCACTTGGCACTCATTGGCACTCACTTGGCACTCATTGGCACTCACTTGGCACTCACCTGGCACTCACCAGGCACTCATAGAATACTCATAGAACACTAATAGAACATCACTAGATACTCCTTACGGTGATTGGAGACCACCAAAGCTGTACCATCAATATAGGCACCATCAAAGATGAACCGCTAAAGATGACGTCATCAAAGATGAGTCATCAATAATGCCGAGTCATAAAAATTGAGCCATGGAAGACCAAAGGGTTGGTAGTGTGTTTGTACGTGTGTGTATAAGTGTAAATGTAAGTGTCTATGTGTAAATGTAAGTGTCATAGTGAATGGGTGTATAAGTGTCATAGTGAATGTGTGTATAAGTGTAAGTAAATCTGTGTGTGAGTGTAAGTAAATCTGTGTGTGTAAGTAAATCTGTGTGTGTGAGTGTAAGTAAATCTGTGTGTGTGTGTGTGTGTGTGTGTGTGTGTGTGTGTGTGTGTGTGTGTGTGTGTGTGTGTGTGTGTGTGTGTGTGTGTGTGTGTGTGTTCAAGTTAGGATAGATCCATACATACGTTCAAGTTAGGAACGAAATATGTGACGGGTGGGCCACGAGTGGGTAAAAAATTAGCGTGGGCCAAAAATGGTATATGGCAAGGTCAAGACCTAAATATCATGGTCAAACAAGGTTAAGTTTTGGCAAAAGGCTAAGCCCCTAAAAGGAGGACAATAAGTACCGTGGGTCCAAAAATTGACCCATGAAGGTAAAGTACCGTAGATTCAAAAATTATTATGGTATCTATCAACTTTGGAGCAAGGGAAGGACAAAAAAGGTTAAGACATCAAAAATAGGGCTAAGACCCTAAATGAAGTCAAAAATTGCAGAGGCGTGACCCATGAATTAGAAAAATTGGGGGCGTAAAATAGAGGGGCAATACGTACAACGGTTGCTTACGCAACCGTCTGGCGCAACCCTTCTTCGAAGGGTTGCAAAAATTAGGGTTGCCATAAAAAATTAGGGTTGGCAAAAAATTAGGGTTGCCAAAAAATTAGGGTTGCCAAAAAATACCGTGGGCTAAAATGACCCATGGAAGACCAAAGGGTTGGTCGAAAAAGGTCAAGGCCCAAAGAGTGCAAAGGCACAAAAGGTCAAGAACTGGAAATGCAGGGCCCAACAAGGTCAAGGCCCAAAAGTGAAAGGTCAAAAAAAGGTCAAGGGCAGGTAAAAATTGGGCTCAAAAAAGGTAAAAAAAGGTCAAGGGCAGGGTGGTACAAATATGGACCGGGGTCCGAAATCCTTGCCCTACTACTAATAATAATAATAAAATTCAAAAAAACTTTATTCATTACAGAGAAATTACAAGTTAATTATTTAATAACAAAGATCATATACAGTTTTATATTATATTGTCAAATATTTTACAATTTTAAAACATTAATCACATAAAGTTTTATAATATTTACATAGTATCTGAAATGGGTCTACTAATTGCAACACAGTGTCGTGTCCTTTCAGACCCGAAATAAAATTAATAATAATAATTATAAAAATGATAATAAATATATGAATAAAAATAATAAAGAATAAAAATAAAAATAATAGTAAAAAATAATAATAATAATAATAATAATAATAATAATAATAATAATAATAATAATAATAATAATAATAATAATAATAATAATAATAATAATAATAATAATAATAATAATAATAATAATAATAATAATAATAATAATAATAATAATAATAAGAATAATAATAATAATAATAATAATAATAATAATAATAATAATAATAATAATAATAATAATAATAATAATAATATTCGGGAAATGAACAATATACATTATTAATTTTAGCATGTTGTTTTACAATTTTAATATAATACATTTTCTGAAAGGGGGTTACTAATTGTAGCACAATGTGGTGTCCCTTGAGACCCAAATTAATACTGTAAATATTAATGTAATCCCAAAATCAATTTTGATACTATTAGAATACTTAAAAATAATAATTTTTGTAGATATTATGGGGACAAGTTTTACAAAGAGAAAATAATAATAACAATAAAAGGGATAATAAAAATAATATTGATAATAATAACGACGACCATAATAATAATAATAATAATAATAATAATAATAATAATAATAATAATAATAATAATAATAATAATAATAATAATAATAATAATAATAATAATAATAATAATAATAATAATAATAATAATAATAATAATAATAATAATAATAATAACAATGATTGTAATAATAATAATAATAATAATTATAAATAATAATAATAATAATAATAATAATAATAATAATAATAATAATAATAATAATAATAATAATAATAACAGCAATTGGCTAAGAAACTAATATTAAAAAACAATAGCAATAATAAATAACAATAATAACAATAATAATAATAATAGTAATAATAATAATAATAATAATAATAATAATAATAATAATAATAATAATAATAATAATAATAATAATAATAATAATAATAATAATAATAATAATAATAATAATCATAATAATAATAATAACAATAATAATAATAATAATAATAATAATAATAATAATAATAATAATAATAATAATAATAATAATAATAATAATAATAATAATAATAATAATAATAATAATAACAATAACAATAACAATAACAATAATAATAATAATAACAATAACAATAATAATAATAATAATAATAATAATAATAATAATAATAATAATAATAATAATAATAATAATAATAATAATAATAATAATAATAATAATAATAAAAATATACCTATTATTTCCAGTTACTACAGTTGAAATCAATATATTTTCAATGATAACGATAAAAATACTGGAAGCAATGTGAAGACTTTTAATAGGTTTTTATTCCTAATATATATCGGTTATAAACTCTTAAAAGTTTACAAGCTAATTTTAACGCACAAAATAACACACACATTTAAGGTTTACTTTCATTTTAAGAGATTACCTTAAACACACTGCATTACAGGGTTAAAATAGAAATAACGCTTAATATTCAATGTTATTTTATGTGTTAATGATACATTGATTATAATTGAAAAATTAACGCCTAAAATTTATATATATATATATATATATATATATATATATATATATATATATATATATATATATATATATATATATATATATATATATATATATATATATATATATATATATTTTTTGAAAAAGTTCATACCTTAGGGCAATAGCCCTTCTCTAAGTAGTCGCTACCAAGGTTCCAGTTGAGGAATCGAACCCAGGCCCTGTACCTACCGACTCAGATGGTGTAGGCGGCCTTTTATATATATATATATATATATATATATATATATATATATATATATATATATATATATATATATATATATATATATATATATATATATATATATATATATAAAAGAATATATTGGAAAAATAAGTGAGTACTTAGAACAAAATTAGAAGGAATAGAATGGGAGATATAATAAACGGTAAGGAGCAGAGAGGCCCTAAGCAAAGATGGTAGGAGGAACGAAGAAAAGACACACAAAGTGGTGGACTGAAGAAGTGAAGGAGGCAATAAAGAGGAAAACGGTATTGATGAGAAGGTGGCTGAAAAATAGAACTGTACAAACAAGGGCTCAATATGTGGAGGCAAGAAATGATGCAGAGAGAGTGAAAAGAAGAGTAAAAGAAGAGGCTGCAAAGAGAGAGGCGGAAGAAATGATGGAAGATGGGAGGGCAGAAAGGAAGAAGATTTTTAGACTGGCAAAAACATATAGAGGATCAAAGAGGAAAGTGTGCAACATCAAGGATAAGCAAGGAGAAGTTTTGGTGAAATCAATAGACACAAACAGGAGATGGACGGAGTACTTCAGTGAACTGCTAAATGTGAATGAACAGGGGGAGGAGGAGGGAGAAGAGATGGTAGAGGGAGAGGAAGGGAGGGGGAGGAGATAACTATGGAAGAATTAGAGGTGGCTCTGAAAGCGATGAAGAACGGTAAGGCACCGGGTGAAGATGGGATACCCATAGAATTGATAAAAGAGGGAGGAGAGAAAATGAAAGAAGAAATTTTGAAACTGTTTAATAGGTGTTGGAACGAGAGTGAAGTACCAGAAGGATGGGGAAAGTCAATTATAGTGTCAATATATAAGGGCATCTGGCAAAAACATATGAGAGAATTTTAGAGAAAAGGTTGAGAATAGTAGTAGAGCCCAGACTGGGGGAAGAGCAGCACGGATATAGAAAGAACAGAAGCACGACGGATCTCTTGTTCGCTCTGAGAATTACGTTGGAAAAGGTATGGGAATACAACAAACGAGCATATATATATATATATATATATATATATATATATATATATATATATATATATATATATATATATATATATATATATATATATATATATATATATATATATATATATATATATATATATATATATATATATATATATATATATATATATATATATATATATATATATATATATATATATATATATATATATATATATATATATATATATACTATATATATATATATATATATATATATATATATATATATATATATATATAGCTTTCATAGATCTGAAGAAAGCTTTCGATTCAGTGCCTAGAGAGAGACTGTGGAGAGTGCTGGAGAGAGAATATGCAGTGGGCAGAAAGTTGAGAGGAGCTCTGTAGAGTTTGTATAAGAATAGTAAATGTAATGTAAGAACAGAATATGAGAATAAGGAATGGTTCGAGGTGAACAAAGAGTTAAACAAGAAGCGTGTTGTCACGCAATTTTGTTTGTATCGTATCTGGATGTAGTGATAAAAAACGTGAGTGAGGATATTGAAGATTTAGACGGTGATATTTTGGCCTATGCGGATAGCTTAGGCGTGCTGGAGTGAAGAGGGGACAGGTTGATAGAGGTAGTGATAAGTTTTGCCAACAGGCTGAGAGAGGCCGGCTTGACTATAAACACAGAAAAGACGGAGATCATGGTGGTCAGTAGAGAAGAAGGAGGGAGAGAGTTGAGAATAGAGGTGGAGGGGACTGAGATAAAGATGGTGGAGAAATGTAAGTATTTGGGTGGAGTATTTGGAAGAGAGGGAGGAAATGTACAAGAGATCACAAGTAGGATAGCTCAGTATGGGGGAGCAGTAAGAGCAGTGTATCCCATACTGAAAGATAGACAAATGAGTGTGGAGGTGAAAAGGGTGATATTTGAAGGTGTGTTAACACCGATTTTACTATATGGAGCAGAGACATGGAGTACGACCACAAGAGAGGATAGTAGAATACAGTCGGCGGAGATGTACGTTTTGAGAGCGATAATGGGAAAGACTAGAAGAGACAGACAGAGAAACGAAAGAATAAGAGAAGAGGTTGGAGTGAAGGCTATATTGAATAAGATGGATGCAGCCAGATTGAGGTGGTGGGGACATCTGGAGAGAATGCAAGAGGGAAGAGTGGCCAAGAAGAGATGGGAGTGGAGACCGGAGGAAACGAGACCAAGAGGAAGACCTAGGAAGAGATGGGAAAGCTCGGTGGAGGACTCATTGAGAAGACATGGATTGCCGTCGATGCAGGAGCTGAGGGAAGATGGAGTTTTGGAAGATAGAGGAAGATTCAGAAGAGTGCTGGCCCCGCTGACAGGGTCTTGACCCTTCCTGGGAGCGGTTATATATATATATATATATATATATATATATATATATATATATATATACTATATATATATATATATATATATATATATATATATATATATATATATATATATATATATATATATATATATTCCTCCTCCTTCTTTCCCATTGACTAGTGGTAGGGTGCGTCTCATGCCCCGGAATCAGAAAAGTAGTAGAATATGACGCAAGTCAAAAAGAAAGCCCAGCCTTACCGCTCAATTTATACTCTAAAGTGAGAACTCGTCGCAGTCACAAAAAAAATCCACTATAGGGCTTCATTGAGCTGCCACGGATCTGTCAATGTCAATGTCAATATGTCAATGTAGCGTTCATCCCTTGTCCCAGGTGGGCCACAACCATGCCCGCTTACAAAACCCCGCCATTCACTCCTATTATGCACCTTTCTTCTCTCCTCTGCCAAACCCACATTTCTCTCCTTCAGGCATTCCTTTACTAACCAATACACTTTTTCTTGGTCTCCCAACTGTCGATTACACACTCACCACTTTATATCCGCTTAACCAACCGATTATCATTCATTCTTTCCACATGACCAAACCATCTCAACGTACTTTTATTTATTCTCTCATTTACCCTTTTCTTCACACCACACAACTCTCTAATACGTTCATTCCTCATTTTATCAATTCTTCTCACACCTAACACGCCCCTAAGATTGTCCATCTGAACACATTGTACTTTGGATCTATACCTCTTATTCCAGACCATAGTCTCACTACTATACATTAACACAGGTAACAACATACTCTCATGTAAGACTCTAGCGCACTCAAAACAGTCCCTTTACATCCACGAAGGATTTAATTACTCCAGCCACCTTCCTACCATTCACAACTTTACTACTACACTCTGCATCATCCGTTCCCTTTTCATCCAACATATATTCTAAATATTTAAACTCTGACACTTGTTCCAGTTGCTCACCATCCAACATAACTTCACACCAAGGACTGTCCTCAATCACATCCATATCCATACTCTTATCTACGTTTACTTTCAAACCCCTCCTTTTACACAGCCTGCCAAATCTCTCTACAAATCCTCTCAAACTCTCTTCAAATTCGCCACACAAAACCAATATAATATAATAGTTAGGGTACCCTCCACTCTCTTCCATTCCCCATCATTCTAACACCTTCCCCTGCCACCCCCACCTCTAATTCTTTCATAACCCTATCCATATACAAATTGAATAACCAGGGAGACATAACCCCTGCCTCACTCCACTATTAATATTAAGCCAATCACTTTCAACTCCATTTATTCTTATACACGCTTCACTATCGTCATACATACTTTTGATTCCATTCAGAAGCTTACCACCAACATAATAATAATAATAACTAATCTAAATTTCCTTGGCCACTAATTTAACTGTTTATTTATTTAATCATATATATATATATATATATATATATATATATATATATATATATATATATATATATATATA
>JABUQX010147794.1:20000-22500 GCA_015478945.1 Trachelipus rathkii
CAAAAGACATTGAGGGGAACCAGAAAGCTCATTGCATTATCTTAGGAAAAGAGAACTTTTAGTGCCACAGAGAATAGATTTGCATTATTCCAAGGACGAGGTGGAACATAAGTAGTATGCCTTCTGAAGTTTGACGACGACGCTATTTCCTTAAGGCAGAAGAAGGCCAGTAACAAATAGCACAAGAACAAACTGAATTAATTCTTGATTTATTAGATTTATAGGAAAGGAAAGTAAATTGAATGTACCCTTCAATGAACGAAAAAATCGCCTAGGTTTGCGTTGGTCACACCCTAATATATATATATATATATATATATATATATATATATAGAGATATATATATATATATATATATATATATATATATATATATATATATATATATATATATATATATATATATATATATATATATATATATATATAGAGAGAGAGAGAGAGAGAGAGAGAGAGAGAGAGAAATGAGTTTTAAATCAATTAAAGCTTAAAAACGGCTTATATTTCATGGAAGTGTTCGGATATACAAATATACAAAATAATTTAAATTTAGGATTGCTTAAAGCTGTACTTGCCCTGGTTAGAAAAAACATAGCATGGTTATTGCCTCAGGCAAAAATGACAAATTTTAAAACTTGGTCAAAGTTAGAAAGAATTGGTTGTATCAACTCTGAAGTTTATCATAGGAGCGAGCGTTGAGGAATGAAAGCTTTCGAAATGTTCGCCGTAGAGAAATTTTATCGTTAAATAAGAAATATAATGGAAAAGGAAAAGAAATTTGATGCAAAGTGCTCCGGCCATTTGAATCCGAAATGGGATAGACAAAATAATCTTCAGGTAAAAAAACCAAAGGAGAAAACCGCCCTTAAAAAATTACAGAAAATGGGTCAACATTTTGAAACCTGGAAATCTTGGAGACGTTGCAAAGAATAAATCTGCTTAGGTTAGAATTGGCAGACACGTATGGAATGGAGAGAGTGAATAAGATAGATAGATAGATAGATAGATAGATAGATAGATAGATAGATAGATAGATAGATAGATAGATAGATAGATAGATAGATAGATAGATAGATAGATAGATAGATAGATAGATAGATAGATAGATAGATTGATAGATAGATAGATTAATAGAAAGATAGATAGATAGATTTTGTAAATTAGAAGAATAATTGAGAAATTATCTATCGACATAATATATATATATATACATATATATATATATATATATATATATATTATATATATACCCATTTATTGAGAGGTCTAAAAAAATATATATATATATATATATATATATATATATATATATATATATATATATATATATATATATATATATATATATATATATATATATATATATACATTACTTTATTTACATTTACGCTGTTTTAAACAATGTATAACTTTTCGTTTGTAAAAGAAACTCGATTTGCATCCAGTTTTCTCGATGGGTCTACAAAGGATCTCAATCGAGGAAGAATTACGCGTTTAACAACCGTAAAAAATTTGCTACGTCATGATTTTACTTTTCACTATATAAAGGACTTAGGCTATCTCAGGCCTGTCTTTTTCTCACAAACACTCAACAAGAGAGTTTGTATGTTCGTTCGTTCGCGTGTTTTTATAATTATTTGTGTATATTAATTATATTAAGTGGTAGAGAAATTAACTGATAGAATATTTCAGAATTTTTATTTAAATATTTATATTTTTAAGTCTTTCGCCCTTAAAAATGTCAAAAACGTCAAAAATATTTATTTTGATTTTCGTGGGTTTGATCTCCGAAATCAGAGCCATGGGGCTGGACCTAAGCGAACTAGAAACAGAAGATGATGACAACAACCGTGCCATTATCGTGGCCACTGGACTTAATTTCGACAACATATTTGGCCTTAATTTATCTAATATAGCGCCGCTCTTGGCCCTTGGAGCCGCGGCTTTGATTCCCCTTCTCTGCGCTTGCGCATTGGGGCTTCTACTTTTGGCATCATTTGCCCACAAAGGGACTGATTCGGGAGGGTATTCAGGTCATACCACCAATTCTTACTCTGAATATGCCAGGTATCTTTGACCAATTTTTTCCTTATATTAGAATAATAAAATAATTATTATTAATAATAATAATAATAATAATAATAATAATAATAATAATAATAATAATAATAATAATAATAATAATAATAATAATAATAATAATAATAATAATAATAATAATAATAATAATAATAATAATAATAATAATAATAATAATAATCTCAACAATGATAATAATAATAATAATTTATATTAATAATATAAACTATTAATAATAATAATAATAATAATAATAATAATAATAATAATAATAATAATAATAATAATAATAATAATAATAATAATAATAATAATAATAATAATAATAATAAAATTTAAAATAATAATAATAATAATAATAATAATAATAATAATAATAATAATAATGATAATAATAATAATAATATTTATAATAATAATA
>JABUQX010147794.1:27500-28916 GCA_015478945.1 Trachelipus rathkii
TAATATGTGTCATTAATATTGTGTATGATGTCATGTGTGTGCTAATACATCTTCAAAAATTTTATATCAGCTTCTAATTTAATATGAGCTTTATACGCCTTTTCCAATTTCCTAAAGTAATCAACCGCTTCATAATTGATTTTCATAAAGACTATTCTGGAATAGAATAGAACAACAACTTTTTGAACTTTTAATCTAATATTTAGTCTGGCCACTTCAGGCATCATCAGAGACGAGTTCTAGACTAATTTAACAATTGATGAAACAAAATAAATGCTATTTAATTATAAATGTGAAGTAACAAATTAAAATCTGATAACTAACGTAAATCTAAAATCCTAAAATCCTAAATATATCAAAAGAGAGAATCTATCTAGCTAAATCTAAAACACCTTCTCTCCCAAGACTGGGAGTAAGGTGAGTAACATGCACCAGGAACAAAAAGTAGTAGAAGAATATGGCGCAAGTCGAAAGTAAAGCACAGCCTTACCTCCCAATAATAAGAAATATAAATATATATATATATATATATATATATATATATATATATATATATATATATATATATATATATATATATATATATATATTTTATATATATATATATATATATATATATATATATATATATATATAGTATAAGGCCTTAAATATTAATATCAATAAAACTGCAAGAATATATTTAAAAGTATTTACATGGTCTTCATATGATGTTTGTAAACGTTAGCTTTCGATCCTTATTTAATCTGGATACTCTTTCGGACGTTGTTATTTGAAGACTAAATAAATTAAATTATATTTTGTAAGTTTATGTAAAATTGTTAAAATGAGAAGTAGTTTAGATTTAAGTAAATTTTGCTTTTATATTTTTGAAAAAAGGTGTGGTGGAAAGAATGTTGTTAAGTGTGGGATCAAATGTATATTCTCCTTTTTGTATGTTAAAATTAGGAAGATTTTTTATGCATAGTGATTCTATGAGTTTGCGTTTGGTGGGGTCGAGTACCTGTAGGATGGGGCGCATATCTTTGATGTTGATGTTATGATTGAGATTGGATCTATGTGTGGTAAGAGCGGAGTTTTGAGAGTCGTAAGAAAGATCATGTTTATGTTGACAGAAGTCTTCTTTTGAAGTCATTTGTTTCGCCTATGTAATGGGAGGTGCATTGAAAGCATGGGATTTTGTATATGCATTGTGAGATGTTATTTTGTATATGAGTGGGTGGTTTGAAGATTCTTTTTAGAGACGAGGTGTTAGAGACTAAGACATTAGGCTTAAGACTAACCTCCTCTAACACCTCGTCTCTTAAAGAATATATATATATATATATATATATATATATATATATATATATATATATATATATATATATATATATATATATATATATATAGAATATATATATATAATATATATAT
>JABUQX010147795.1:5000-10000 GCA_015478945.1 Trachelipus rathkii
TAAAAATTTGGAGATAAAATTGTTTTTATATATTTAATTGAATAGCCTGAGGACTGTAATATAAAATTTTAAAGTTTAGCCAATTGAGCACAAAAATAGTTTCTTTCAAATTGTAAATGAAGTTGAAGGTGTAAGAGATGAAGGCAGTCCAGAATCTGTAGGTTGTATTGGCTGCTTTTTTGAGAAATACATCGTTATCGGTAATTGACGCTTTTGCCTTTTTAGCTCACCAAATATTTCTTTTTTTTTTCTTTTCATTTCATTATCTTAACATATGTATGTATTATTTTTATTTTATTTTTTGCAATTTTAATTTTAATTTTTATTTTTATTACAGAATTTTAATTTTATTTTTGTAATTTTGTAATTTTAATTTTTCTTTTTATTATCTTTTTGCCAACCGCGGTATAGCAAGATCGCGTTCTATAAGACCGCGTTCTACGAGGGACGACTGTATGTGAACAAATATCATGATAAAATGACCTTCGACTCTATACTTTCGAAAACTTTAAATATGAAACAATATTTTCACACTCGAACCAGTAGCTTTAATACTCTAGAACGGGGTTGGGGATATTTTTGATTTTTTTTATTTTTATTTTATTTTTAGACACAAATTGCTTTTTAATTATTATTTTTATAAAATTAGTTAATAATCCTAATTATTGCCTAATTAATAATAAGTTTGGTAAATATAATTATTTAGTTTAATTAAGTTATTTAAATTTTATAATATATATATATATATATATATATATATATATATATATATATATATATATATATATATATATATATATATATATATATATATATATATATATATATATATATATATATATATATATATATATATATATATATATATATATATATATAACTATAATAAAATATATATATATATATATTTTTTATTAATATATATATATATATATATATATATATATATATATATATATATATATATATATATATATATATATATATATATATATATATATATATATATATATATATATATATATATATATATATATATTTTTTTTTATATACTGTATAATATCTGAGTACTCTAATTTTATTTATTTCTTTATTAAAAATGACTTGAAACAACATTGATGAATTTACTTATTATGTAGATGAAATATACTTATCATTAATTAGGTAATAGCTAGGATTAATTATTAATTTAGAAAAAAGTGGTCTAAAAAATAAAAAAAAAAATTAATAATAAAAAAAAATACGTAAAAAATCAGTTGATTTAAATATTTGATCTTTTTGTGCCAATCCTGCATATTATTATTATTATTATTATTAGGAATATTATTATTATTATTATTATTATTATTATTATTATTATTATTATTATTATTATTATTATTATTATTATTATTATTATTATTATTATTATTATTATTATTATTATTATTATTATTATTATTAAAAGAAATTAACTTTAAAGTAGAAACAAAACAAAATATTAACTAAACTGTTTAAGCAAAAAAATTTAAAATTTTTAAAATAAGATTCCATAATTTTCTTACTTAAAATGAATTTATTTGAATTTTGAAATGTTGTGGTGTAGGAAAATAAGTTGCTCTCCATGTTGTGGAGTTAAATGTCATCTCTTATCCTCAAACACGTTACCCGCTTCTGAAAAAAGCTTTTTAAACTTTGAAGACCCGTAGAACTTTATATAAGCTGCGTTTCCAGAAGCCTGGGCGGGCGTACATGCATCGTTTCCAGAGCCCGTTTGCGCACTTCTACGTCACGTAAACGTCACAGTCAGGCGCCCGTTGTTAAATCCTCGATTTCGGGAATTAATAAACGGGCGGGCTGCGTGGAAGAATACTTTGTTTACAAACAAAATCTTTTTACAAAACATGTGTCGAAATGGCTTGCCAAAATTTTTTAATATTTCAGTTAACTTTTATATTAAGGATACTAATATATCGTATCATTTCATAAAATAGATACATATAAATATAAGAGTCATGGGCGTAGGCAGGATTTCATTTAGGGGGTGGCAAAGGTTGAGTGATATATATATATATATATATATATATATATATATATATATATATATATATATATATATATATATATATATATATATATATATATATATATATATATATATATATATATATATATATATATATATATATATATATATATATATATATATATATATATATATATATATATATATATATAATATTTATAATACGTTTGTAATTAATAATTACTACTTCATTATCTATCGATTGATGTATCTTTTTCAGTTTTTAATAAACCTTAGCGTGTCTAGGATACTAATATATCGTATTATTTCATAAAATAGATACATATAAGTATAAGAGTATTGCTTACAATTGCCAGCTGATCCGACGGGCTCGCTCGGCCGTTTCCAGGTACTCAAATTTCCTGTTCTCTGATTGGTTAATGTAATTTTTTTCAATTCGAAGCGTTTCCGAGTCGATTTTGCACACGGGCTGCACTCGGACTTCTGGAAACGCAGCTATAGTATATTCCTTTTTTACTTAATAAATTTATTGATCCGCTTATCCAAATTTTGGCTTGCAGAACTAAGGGCTCACAGTATGGATATGACAAGATGACAGATACTTCTAGAGAGACTCCACTTGTTAATCAGACAAGTTTTAAGTAGAAAATGGCTGCTTTCCAGAAGCCCGAGTGCAGCCCGTGTGCAAAATCGACTCGAAACGCTTCGAATTTGAAAAAAATTACATTAACCAATCAGAGAACAGGAAATTTTAGTACCTGGAAACGGCCGAGGTACCCTCGGATTGGCAGTACAAGCATCTCTTATGCCTTAATGTATCTATTTTCTGAAATGATACGATATATCAAGCAACCTTAACATAAGTTAACTAAAGCTATTTAAAAATTTTGGCAAGCCATTTCAGTAAATTTGTTTATAAACAAAGTATTCTCTGCGTAGCCCGCCCGTTTATTAATTCTCGAAAATCGGGTGCTAATGGGGCACCATTCTTGACGTTTACATGTTATCGAAAGCTGCGGAAACGGGAATCTGAAAGCGTGCATGTGTGCCACCAGACGCAGTCGGGCTTCTGGAAACGCAGCTTATGTAAGGTGTAGCTGAAGTCAAAAAGTTCCGGTTCCGGCCGGAACTTTTTCAAGGTTCCGGTTCCGGCCAGAACCAAAAATTCTGGTTCCAATATCCCTAATATATATATATATATATATATATATATATATATATATATATATATATATATATATATATATATATATATATATATATATATATATATATATATATATATATATATATATATATATATATATATATATATATATATATATATATATATATATATATGCAAACATCAGTTATCTTAATATCAAATTTTCTTTCATCTAAAATATTTTGTTACTTTGACTTTTATTCCTGCTTTTATTTTGTTTTATTTACTTTCCAGATTAAGTGAATAAGTAAATAAATGTAAAAGTTTGATGTAAATAAATTAAAGTGGAAGAACTTTGTAAATTTTAATGAATAATTTTACAGTTGAAGAATTCAATTCAGATCTTAGGCGTCGTGAATTTAATTTCGCCAGATTATAAAAAGGATGATAAATAAAGTTTATAAATTATATTGCGGGTGCTAGTTGGTTTATTTCGTAGACGTAGATAAAGGGGAAATTTCGAACTTAACAATCTTCCCCTCAATTCAAAATAGCTTTAAAAAAGACAGAGGGATAAATATCATCTAGGCAAAATGTATTCATTATATTCAAGAATTTAGTTCAGGGATAATAGTAAAGGGGGAAGAAGGCTTAAATAAAAGGAAAATAAATTTAACAAATGTACGGTTTATTGGATAAGTATTATAACTAACAAATTTAAAATTTAAAATATACGATGGAATATATAAACTTTGACCTGCTAATTTTTATTTATAATATATATATATATATATATATATATATATATATATATATATATATATATATATATATATATATATATATATATATATATATATATATATATATATATATATATATATATATTTAACAATATATATATATATATATATATATATATAATATATATATATATATATATATATATATATATATATATATATATATATATATATATATATATATATATATAATATATATATATATATATATATATATATATATATATATATATATATATATATATATATATATATATATATTTGGTGCTGTTGATGTACAAAAAATAAAACAACTATAATCTACATTTTAAATTCAGAGAAGGTGAAAACAAAATAATACTAGGAATAAATTTTTTAGAAAAAATAAAAAAATTAAAGTTTCGACGTAAAATCATCTATTTAATCGTATAATTTAAAAGGTTTGAATATTGGTAATTTTTTTTATGTGACAAGAAAGATGAAAAAGAAAATAGTTTTCTAAACCAATGATGCAAAAATTTTCCACAACTAAGGACAAATTTAAAAATCTACGATAAATTGCATGCATTGCTTTATTTTGCACTAGTTGTCAAGAACCTTGCCAGCTTGTGCGTGCTGGCCAGGATTGTAACTCAACAAACCAAGGCTTGTTATGATAAAAATAATGTAGGTATTTAACAATTACTTTCAGAGTACACAACTTCTTCTTTTTCAAGACATGGAATTACATTGTTAAAAAATCAGACTACATTATAAATATACAATATATAATAGACAAACCATTTGTTTTTCCCAAACATTTTCATCATAATTTTGTTCTTTGATAAAAAATGAAATATGAACTAGAAAATAAATTAATGTAAAACAGAAATTTCAATATTTTAACAAGGTTAAATTCACTTTGAAGATACGATTCCTGTTTTAAATGAAGTAGAGATTTGCCAATTTGTTCATAAGGCTGAAAGAAAAGTGACCAAAGATATATAAAATAAACTAGGTCAAGTACTCACTATTGTTTCTTTTTATTTTCAACCAATCTAATTTT
>JABUQX010147795.1:15000-18687 GCA_015478945.1 Trachelipus rathkii
TAATTAATAAGATATGTGTGGAAGGATAGTATGTTAAGCCAGATTAGGTTTGGTTAGGGTACGTTAATTAATTGCTTGTGTGCTGATATTTTTTATAATTATAAAGGATTCAGAAAGCAATATAAATAACGTAATCTTTTAACCCATCTGAATCTTAAAATAAGTTTTTAGTGTCTTACCTTTTTAACTTTTTAAATTTTACATATTTAATGTATACACTAATACACATATTCAATGTCACATACAGTTTTTAAACTTTTTTAAAGTTTTAATGTAGATTACTATTATCCTTTTTTCAATTTTTATTTGTTTTCGTAAGTTTGTGAATTTGTGTGGGGCGTATGTGTCTTTAAGTTTCAAGGTTTTTATACTTTACATATTTACCATACATACTGATTTAGTCTGTGATTTCCATTTTTTTAAACACAAATTATAGCAAATTTTATTCTTAAGGTTTTTAATGCAGATCTATAGCATTTATTTGTTTATTTTTATTTATTTTTTCATGCACATAATCTGTGTGTGTTTGTGTGTGAGCGCGGGATTTTTAGCCCAACCCAGTCGGTTTTTGGGTGGGCTGTGTATGAGCGATTGTGGTTGTCTGTTTGAATGACTGGACATAGAAGACAAAAGGGTGGGAGTAGGCTAGGGTTCTCTATTGACTTTGCCAACGTCCTCTGCCTGAATGCTTGCATAAATCTGTGGAATATTGTCTCTCTAACTCTCTTAACCTAACATTTTATTACTGTCTGAGACCCAGCTGGCCAGGGATTCTTTTTCAAATAAACCTAATATCTCTAACTATAACTTTTTTTTATAATTTCCGACTGGATCGTGGAGTCTGTGCCTATATAAACATTAACACTCCTGTAATACGTCTCGAGAATCTTGAATCTCCTAACTTTGATGTTATGTGGCTTAAAATCTTTCTCACTATTACAATTATCTTTTGTTTCTCCTACTGCTCCCCTAATGGAACAGATTTTCACGTCATTTTTGAATATCTTCCTACTTCTCATGAGACTCTTACTTCTTCCAATCTAAATGCTGAAATCTTCTATTTGGGGGATTTCAATGTACTGCGCACTGTGTGGTTGGGCTCCTCTCATAACGATGCTGGAGGGGAGGAAGCCAAAACATTCAGTATTCTCAACGATCTGGAACAGTTAATTAAAGAACATTCACATATCCCTGATCGACCTAACCAATTTTCGAACACGCTTTATTTATGTTTCACCACTACTCCTTGATATAAATACACTATTTTCCCTCATATCGGTAAATCTGACCATAATCTTGTAGTTCTTAATTATAATACCTTTCTCCAGCAGCTCCACCATTCCTCAAACGTACATTCTGGCACTTTAGTCGGGCTAATTGGGGGTATTGCGTCGTTTCTTTGCTAACTATGCTTGGATTGAATCCTGCTTTGACTCGGAGGAAGCTGCTGAAAAGGTAGCGGCCGTAATTAACGAGGAGACGACCAGGTTCATTACATCTTTAACTAAAACTTTTCTCCACAAAATCCATGGTTCGATAGAGTCCGCTGTCTCACCATTCAAGAAAGAGACATGCCTATGGAAAACCTCTCGTTCTTCTATCACTCTTACTAATTTCCATTCTGCTCGGAATAGTTGCAACGATATTATTCGACAGGCTAAGCCCACTTTCACTAAAAGAAAGCGCGCTAACCTGCTTGGTTCTCCTACTGATAAAAGTTTCTGGCATCTTACTAAAACATCTCTAATAACTTTTGTTAACTTCCTTTCCTCCTCCTATTCTCTCTGACGGATCTGTAGCTTACTCTCCTACTGAAAAAGCTAATCTCTTCGGCCTCCTTTATTAATTTAATTCTTCCCTGGACGATTCCGGCATTCATCCTCCTACTCTTTCTCTCAGGTTTCCTATGTTTCTTCCCGTGATTGCGTATGATCGGGTGTATGGGATTCTGAGATCTATGAAGGAAGGCCCGGATAGCATTCCTCCCCGTGTTTTGAGGGATTGTGCTTCTGAGATGGTGCCTTTCCTCGTTCAACTCTACTCTCCATGCCTTAATGCTAATATATTTCCTCAGTGCTGGAAGAGCGCATATGACCAGCCAGTTCTGAAAAGATGATCCGCTTTGACCCTCTTAACTATCGCCCTATAGCTCTCACTTGTATTCTATCTAAAATCTTTGAAACTCTTCTTAACTCTCATTTTTTTTTATCTTCTGGAGTCTCATTCCCTTTTTTCAGATCATCAGTATGGCTTTCGATGCTCGAGGTCAATTGGTGACATACTCTCCTATCTAGCTAAATTCTGGTCTTCTATCCTTATGAAAGTTTTGTGTGGTGGCGCTCGGCATATCAAAAGCTTTTGCTAGAGTATGACATGCGTTGCTACTCTCTAAGTTCCCTTTGTTTAGGCTTCCTCCTTCTCTTTGCTTACTCTTGTGAAGTTTTTTTTCTGATCGCTCCATATCAGCACTCCTTGATGGAGGGAATCTTTCCTCCTTTCTCCAACTTTATTCCTCCAATTCTTTTATCCTCCAACTTTATTCTTATTTTTCATCAATGATCTCCTCAGCTGTACTAACTATGTTCACTCTAATGCCGATGACTCAAGTCTCCATTCTTCCACTCATTTCAAATCTGCTCCCTCTTTTGCATCTAGAGTTGCCTCTCGTCTTCAGTCTTCCGATTCTATTCCTGCTCACCTGGATGGAATTTTCCGGTGCGTTCACCTCAAGATTGTGAAATTCAACTCTTTTAAAATTCAACTCATTTACATCTTCCTCTCAAAAACACCTCCCGGCTTTCATGTTTCCGGTTCAAACGTCTACTCTGTTGCCAACATAAACATTCTTGGTCTGAACATAAACAAAAAATTGTTCTAGAAACCTCATATCACAACGACTGCTAAGGTGATCTCAAAGAAGCTGAGAGTTCTGTTCAGTTGAGGAAATTTTTTTCCCTCTCCACAGCTACTCCAGTAATATAAGGGGCTATTCGATTTTGTTTGGAGTACTGTTCTTACATCTGAGGGGCTCCGGCTCCACCCTTCTATTGGATAGAGTTGAGTCTAAAGCTAAGAGACTAATAAACTGTTCCCTAATTTCAAACTCTTGACCCTATATCTCTGTGACCTGACGTTGGCTCACTATCTCTTTTCTATAAGTACTACAACGGCAAATGCTCGGGGGAATTGGCCGCTCGCATTCCACCTCCATTGCGTCCCCCACGTAGTGCAAGGGGTGCTTTGATCTTGCACAAATTTTGCGTGAACATTGAAAACTCTCCGACTCGTTCGTTGTGGTGCCTCCTTCTTTCAAGCCACCTCTATTCCGTTTAACTTTTTGCCATCTTCTGTTTTTCCAATTGTATTTAATCTTTCTCTCTTTAAAGTCCATGTTTGCGCTCATCAGAGAGATTTGCGTTAGGCTTGGGCTTGAGTGGGTTTTCCTGTATTTTATTTTCTGTTCCTCCTTGAAAAGGGCCCAGCCTGTGAGTGGTGGTAATCTGCATAAAAAGTAAAAAAGAAAGACTATATTAAGAAAGAATAAATGAAAGGAAGGTAGTTTGATAGCTATAATGAAAGTGGCTATATTATTAAAAAGCTGTTAAGATCATTATTTTGTACAATAAACGGTTACTATAGTGATCATCTAAGAGATTATCAATAAATAGTTGAATTCACTATTAAAAA
>JABUQX010147796.1:12500-13638 GCA_015478945.1 Trachelipus rathkii
GCCACACCGCGCCAGGTACCCCACCGCCGACGAAACTGGTCTCCTCCAGAGATCTCCAGGGATGCATGCCCACGCTGCCCGCAGTGTTGAGAATTTTTTTGCCACTACACACACACACACATATATATATATATATATATATATATATATATATATATATATAGTATATATATATATATATATATATATGTTATATATATATATATCTTCTGTGGAAAAGGTCATACGGTGTCTGATCAGCGAATTTGGGAAATAATTGCTAAATTCATTAGCAATTAATTGAAGGTAGTCATTGGGAAAATCAATGGAAGTTGGAAAAAGATAATGAAAGTGTGTTCCCTACTTTTGCAGTAGAATAGATTTGAACTGAGAAAGAATGAGACTGTATCGAAAACTAAGTCGTACGAACTCTCTTCAAAAAAAAGAGGTGTGCAACTGGAGGGTTCTGAAAGAGCATCCACTGTAAAGCTGATATTAGAGTTGATGAAAAGTTAGACAACCAGAGAGATCATAGATAGAGAGAGAGAGATATATAGAGAGAGAGTATATAAAGAGATATATAGAGAGAGAGAGTATATAGAGAGAGAGAGTATCTTTTGAAAAAATTGCAATGCTAGGCTTAAATGTGGTGGATGAATATGGGAAGGGAGCACTAGCTTGGTATCTGAAAAATATAATCAAAAGCATTGACAGAGTCAGCTTTGGCAGAGGAAGACCACTACCCCCAGAATATATAAGAAGAGGATAAGAGGATGAGGCAGTTCTGATTGACATTTCTTTCACAAGACAGAGTGTGACATATGGGAACCCAAAATATCATTGAAATTTTCTCACGAAGAAAAAGATATTTTGTGGCTTCGAAGAGTTGATTTTGTGGCATTCCAGGAGGAATAAAAAAAATTTTGGAATTTGAAGATGCGGGCTAAAATATATATATATATATATATATATATATATATATATATATATATATATATATATATATATATATACTATATGTATATATATATATATATATATATATATATATATATATATATATATATGTATATATATAAAGTATAATGAAAACGCGAAAGCGTTTCATACAAAATGCGAAAACGTTAAACACCTGTCTGATAACCGAACGAAGCACAAC
>JABUQX010147798.1:10000-13933 GCA_015478945.1 Trachelipus rathkii
AGAGACTGTTCCTTTTTAAGGGTGTTTACATTTCCTACCTACACTAAATACGCTCTCTCGACTGATGAAAGAGGTACTGATAATTATTTGCCTGCAAGCACTGATAATAATGAAAACCTTGGCCCATTTTCATGCCACCGCATGAAAGAATTCTCTTCTGTAGGCAGCATCTCATGTTTTCGTAGAGCCTCATCTCCTCTTTCACAGACTGCAAATTTGAATTATCTTTGCTCCTTGATGACTGTCTCTTCAGTTTTTACGATGAGGTTCCCTGGTGTGATTCCTTTGAAGGTGAATGAGATGGCAATGCAATTTCGGCCATGAACTTATCTTTTTTTTTTTTTTTTTTTTGTCAAGCGAGCAAGCTCCTCGGTTATGCTATTTTAATGCATTCTAGAAGTGGTTCACCGTCGGAGGTGCCATTCTTGTGGGGTTTCAGCTAGCTTAAGGAATTCCTTATTAGAACCTTTTATTTATTTATTTTTACAGTTGTCACCACCGCTCACGGGCAGAACCCTATTCAAGGAGTGGGTGTTGAACGCCTCAAAAATCCATCTACGCAAATTACGTAGATGAGCACAGACGCAGGCTTAAAGTGAGGAAATTAAATTGAGTAAGAAACACAGATTATGGAAGAGAATTCCACAGAACAGAGGTGGTAGGAAAGAAAGAAGCACCACAGCGAACCAGTCTGGAGTTACTAACATCAACACAAAACTCATGTGCCAGACACAGCACCCCTTGTGCTACAGCGTCAGCCAAAGGTGGTGGTACACTTGAGTGGATAGTTCCCTCAAGTTTTACCTCCTACAGTACCTATAGAAAGGGATAAAGCACCAACATCGCGCCACAAATATAAAGGGGGGTCAAGTGAACTAGAAAGTACAGGACAGATAAGCCTTCTGGCCTTTGACTCGACCCTATCCAAAGGCCGGGTGAAACCAGAGCCCCCCCCCCCCCAGATATGAGAGCAGTACTCCATACAAGGGCGGATGAGACCCTTGTATAGATGGAGTAACTGAGAAGAGGAAAAAAAGTCTCGCATTCTAAACAGAACTCCCAGTTTCTTTGAGGCCGCCCTAGTAACCACTGTGATTTGAGGTTTTCAAAACATTTTTTTGTTTATGTTAAGGGCAGGGATGTTTATCCGTCAACATGAGACGGGAAAACTATCGAAAGAGATAGAAAAGTTAAGTGTCTTAGAGAGAGAGAGATTTGTAGAAGTTGGGTTTTTAAAGAATTAAATTTCACAAGCTTGAGACGACCCAACCCTGAAATTCTATCCAGATCAGCGAGAATAGAATCGGAAAGATTAAGACGAGAGGCAATTCTAGAAGTAAAAGAGGGAGCAGAATTGAAATGAGTTGAAGAATGAAGGGTCGAGTCATCGGCATATGGGTGGATAGAGTTAGATGTGCAGGTGAGAAGATCATTACTGAAAAGTAGGAATAAAGTAGGAGATAAAACAGAACCCTGAGGAACACCACTATTGACAGAAAAAGAAGAAGTCGCCCAATCAACAACAGCCAACATTGAGCGATTTGAAAGAAAGCTAGACATAAGTAAGCAAAGAGAAGAAAACCCAAAGGAGGGGAGCTTGGAGAGCAGTGACGCGTGCCATACCCAGTCAAATGCTTTGGATATGTCAAGCGCCACCACACAAGTCTTCCCGTAGTTCCTAAGGGGGGAAAACCATAAATCTGTTAAATAGGAAAGTATATCGCCAGTAGATCTCGAGCACCGAAAGCCGTACAGGTAATCAGTAAGAAAGAAGAAAATGAGATTCCAGATGATCTAAGTGAAGTTGAGAAGGGTTTCAAGATCTTAGACGAATGCAAGTTGGAAACCTTTAGGACGATAATTAGAAGGATCAGAAGACCAGCATCCTTTTTCGGAATAGGTTGAACATATGCGTGCTTCCAACACTGAGGGAAAGTGCTAGTATTGAGGCATAGAGAATATAGTTGAATGAGGGGTGGGGTCAGCACGGAAGCACACTTCCTCAAAACTCGGAGAGGAATGCCATCCGGGCCACCCGCCTTTCTAACGTTCATAGATTTCAGGAGCTCATGCACCCGATCAAATAAAATGACAGGTAAAGGCATAGGACACCTGAGAGGAGAAGGAGGAGGAAGAGGAATACCAGAATCGTTCAGGGTTGAATTAGAGGAAAATAGGAGGCCAAAGAGATGATTGGCCTTTTCAGTTGGAGTATTAACAACAGAATCATCAGAGCGAATAAGAGGAGGAAAGGATGATTTACAGAAGTTGTTAGAGATGTTTTTGGCAAGAGGCCAGAGAGATTTGTCAGTAGGAGAACCAAGGAGGTCAGCGCATTTTTGTTTAATGAAAGTCCGCTTTGCTCGTCGAAGAGTATCCCTGCAACGATTTCTAGCTGAATGAAAATTAGCAAGAGTGATAGGAGAACGAGAATTTTTCCACACCCGATAAGCATTGTCTCTAGCCTGAATGGCCAGGGAACAAGCACGATCGAACCATGGATTTTGAAGAGAAAGATTTAGTCCAAGAAGGAATGAACCTGCTCATCCCATTAACAATTACAGTTCCCACTTTATCGGCAGAATCTGAAGCGTCTTAAAAGTCAAAGCAGTCACTTCAATTATAGTTAGCGTAGAAGCAACGCAATGCCCCCCAATCGGCCCGATCAAAGTGTCAGAAAAACCGCATAGGGCAGGATGGAGATGTTGGAGAGAAAGTATTAAAATTAAGTGATATAAGGTTGTGGTCAGATTTACCGATAGGAGCGAAGGTGGTGTATTTATAGAGAGAAGGACTAGTGGTGAAACATAGGTCAAGTGTGTTCAAGAATCGGTTGGGACGATCCGGAATGTGTGTAGGTTATTTAATCAGTTGCTCCAGATCGTTGAGAATACTGAATGATTCGGCTTCCTCCCAACTAAATCAGTACAAGAGGAACCCAACAATTCAGTTTTGTGTACATTGAAATCCCTAAATAGAGGACCTCAGTATTTGGATGAGAAGATATAACAGTCTCGTGAGAAGTAGTAAGGTAATCAAAAAAGGCATGAAAATCTGTTCTGTTAGGAGAACAGTAGCAGAAGCACAAGATTATTGTAGTAGAAGGAAGAAAGATTTTAAGCCACAGAACATCGAAGTTAGGAGATTCAAGATTCTCGAGACGTGTTATAGGAATGTTTATATTTACATAGGCACATACTCCACCCTTCAAACGGAAATTATAAAATAAGTTATAGTTGGATATATTAAACGAGTTGAAGGATGAATTCTTAGCCATCTGGGTCTCAGACAAGAGCATAAAATTAGGTTTAGAGTTAGAGAGGTAGTATTCCATGGATGCAGAGTTAGAGTGCAAGCCATTGATGTTGGTAAAGTCAAAAGAAAGCCACGCCTGTGCAAATCTGCTATCATACACGCACACGCACACGCACACGCACACGCACACGCACACGCACACGCACACGCAATAAAAAAACAAAAAAAAAAACAGACAGAAACAAATAGACAAAAACCAAAGGAGAAATGAGGAAAATTTATTCGTACGCTAAAACCTAAATTTTAAAACGATAAAACCCTATTTACAGCAAATATCTAAAATATAAATAATCCAGAAAGTTTAAAAACACTCACGCACTCACACGCTCTCACGAAATTGCGTACAAAAAAAAAATAATAATAATGGCTGTCCAAATAGGTAAATTTTACGCTAAAGACCAAGTTGGAGAAACGCTAAAAATCTAAGTTAAAAAGGAAATCGAGGAAAAAAAAAACTTACTAGCTATCTATATCGAACTAGATTTATTATTGAATCTAAAAGTTTCTCATAATTTTTCACCCAAAAAGTAAGAAGTATCGGCTAAGTATCGGCCATTTTAACCGATACCGATACCGATACCGATACCATCAAAAATGGCCGATACTACCGATACCGAT